>JAVJIF010015818.1:0-25586 GCA_038442645.1 Agave tequilana
CCCCCCCCCCCCCCCCCCCCCCGCGCCCCAAGTACAGCAAAAATTAATAACAACAACACAAATGATTCAAGAACAGTGCAAGAATATTGTTTAGTTTAACACACAAGATATTCTGATCTTCTCTCAATCGACACATCATACTGAAGAGAGACGGTGATGAGTACAAGAAGAAAGAACACTATCCATATACCCCCATGATCTCTTTGCCCATCACACATAATTAATTCTCACACCCTAAACACACAATTAAACCACTCAAAAAATAAAATAAAAAAAATACTAGAACAACAAGAGATACAAGCTTACTGCTACAACTGGAGACGTAATTAATTGATGTCCCCATAATTTGAGAAAGAGGAATTAGAAGAGCAGTACTCTGCTGATCATCAAGGGAATGCACCATTAGTCGTCGAGAGATCGGGCCACGACATCGCCGGATTCCAGAAGCCGAAGTCTCCTGCGGCCAGTGGAATTGGCTCCATGATCGAAGCAGTGGTCGTAGTAGCCACTGTAGTAGTTGCAGCAGCAGAGGAATAACAACCAGTCACATTGTTCGCAATCGCCTGCAAATGATCACTATTGCAGTAATTGTTGCTTGTCGACGACGACCGACTCAGCCTTTGGTAAAGCTCTTGGATCCCAGAACTAGTCGGCCCTTCGCTCAACAACAGATTCTGCTGCTGCGGCAGCTGCTGCTGATAGTGAAACTGGTTCTCATTTTTCCAGAGAGAAGAGCTGCAAGATCCAATTGGGAGCTGACCAAGATGGTCCAGGCCCAAGCTATGCGCGTTTAGCCCGCAGTCGGGCTCGGCCATCACCTGAGCTCCACCAAACACAAGCCCCTCATCCTTGATTCTAATAGAATTGAGCGGGCTAGGGGTGCTGTGGTTGTGGGTTGGGTTAGGGTTGTGGTTTGGTTGCATCTGGCTGGCCCTCAACAAGGCCAGCAGATGCGAGCTGTGCGGCATGCTGGCCCACATAAATGGGCTGGAGGGGAGGAGTTCTGGCCCACCACCGTGGTGGTGGTCAAGACCACCTCCTCCTCCAAGGCCGACGACCCGGCCCATGACGTCGAGTGACGTCATTGCCTTGGCCTTGCAGCTGCTGCCCCCAGTCTTGCCGTTGCCGGCGACAATGCTGGGGGCAACAGCCTTGGTCTTGCGGCACCCGCCGCCGATCGGGACGTTGCGGAGGGCCCCGCCTTTGGTCCAGTATCGGCGGCAGGTCTTGCAGAAGTGGCGGGGCTGGGTGAGATTGTAGTTGTTGTAGTAGCAGAACTTGGTGTTGGAGGAGTCGCAGCGAGGGCACCGGAGGTTCTGCTGCTGCTGGTGGTGGGCGTCGGCGGCGGAGGAGGAGGGGGACGAGGCGGCGGAATGCAAGGGGGGGGAGATGGAGGAATTGGACGTGGCGAAGGAAGGGATGGAGATCTTCCTCTCCTCCACAACTCCACCAAGAAGTTCTTGAATCATCTTTAAAGTCCAATACAAAGGAAGAGGGATAAGGACAGGAAAAGATAATGAAGGAAAGTAGCTGGTGATGTATTGAGAGGAGAAAAACGAGAGAGAGAGAGAGGTGAAAACTTGGGGGGGAGTTGATCAAATGAGATTATGAGAGTGTGTGGAGTTTGGTAGTAGTCGGCTAAAGAGGAGTGAAGGAATTTTAGTGGGGGAGCTTTTTATATAGAGGGTGAGAGAGAGAGAGAGAGAGAGAGAGAGAGAGAGAGAGAGGTGAAAGAGGTCACTCTGTCTCTTCCTCAAAAGGAGTTTTCAACAGCACAGTTTTCAAGTTCTTTTTCTCACTACTACTACAAACTACACTTTTCTTGAAAATAATTACTGTCTAATTAAGTATGCATCCACTTAATTCTCATCGTCATTAGTTTAAGTTATAGTCATTGATGATGAGTGATAATGTCTTGGTCATCAAGAACTGTTTGAAGGCTTCCTTCGTAGAGGGGGCATTGACACAGTAATCACATTGTTAATTGAAATTGTAAGGGATTTGATGGCAAAGTCTTCTACTTCACCAACTCACACAAGAGCTTATTATATATATGGCATGAGAAATTTTGCATGATCTAGAAACCATGATCATGATCTCAGTTGATTGCTAAGTTTTTGTACTATGTTCTGAAAGGAAATTAATGTCGCTCCTTGTGCAAGAAATTTGAAAGCATGACTCGTTATGAGGTGACACATTGACCCAGGGCTGGGATTAGCCTATCAAACGTCCTGATTTGATTAAACGAAGTGTTAGTGAACTCTACTCTACTGCTCCTAGTTATTTAAATTATTTATTTAATTTTGAATGATGAAAGCATGAGACTGAAGAATAAATAATGAAAAATTTTAAGCTTGAAAGAGATCTCAAGCGTGCTCATTAATAGCGCAATGTCGGTGTTTAATTTAGATTATTTAGCTTTTATTGTGAGTAATGTCACTATCTTCATTATACAATGGAGGAAGAATAAATATTTTGGTATAAAATGTGTGACACATATTGAGCACACTATGCGGAGAAACTACAAATGCAAACAATAGTATTCTAAGTGAAATTGGATTTATCTGAATTTTAAAAGTGATTAATATCATAAACACCATTATGCGTTAATTGGGAAGGTTTAAAAACTTTGTCTACCAATGAGGGACAAAAACATAGTGAAAAATATCAAAATGAAATCTATTGTAGTCATCGTCTAATGAGAAGAAGAAAAGAGCTAGCTAGTACGCACGGAACAATTTCTAATCTTCATGTTATTTCCGACAAAGATTAGAATATTTTAGGGTTTGAAAAAATTTGTTCGAATCAAATTAAAAAATTCAATTTAGATTTAAATTTGAAAAGGAAAATCAAATTTTAAAATTTAAGCGAATTCAAATATAAATACTTTAGTATTCATTTCGTTTCGATTCCAACCCTATTAGCTATTTCGAAGCTTTTTGAGATCCCAACTTGGCTTTGTAATTATCATAACTAGATTTTGGGTACATGCTACGCGTATGCAATAAAAATAGAATTTATGTAAAATAAAATTTATTATAAGTTCTTTTTTCCTTTCTTTATATGCATCTTCTCTGATTCTAAAAAATTCTAATCTTGAATGAAAAAAAAGAAAATTTTCATCTTCATTTTGGGATATGTGTCATATCCTCTCCCCCCCTCATTACAAAATTTTTCAAAATAGAAATCCCTAATAAATAATGTTTTTTATTATTTCAAACTTTTCTTGAGATAAGAATGTAAATGTTATGAGACTATGGCTAGATTTTTTTGGGTACTGTAATATTTTTTTAATTTTCTTTTATAACATATGAATGAGAGAGATATTAATGACAGTGGGGAAAGTTTAGATATACAGACATGAAGAGGGATACAAATCTTAAATTTTTGATTTTCTATCTAATAAATATTATTTTTATCTTAAAATTTCTTTTTGAGATGAGGAGATAGATATATGATTAGATTTCAAAATTTGTTAGTAGTTGTAAATTGATAGGCATATTTGATTTGGAAATCAAATTAGAAGCCAAATCAAAAGGGTTGTGGTTCTAATAGTAAAGACCTCACTGCATTGTTATTGAAATATTATTGATATAATGTTAGATAAGCTTAGTTAACATGTTTGCAGCTGGCTTATATCATATTATGGGTCACTGTTTATTATGGGTAATATACATCCAAGTGGGGTGTAGGTAAAAGGAGTTGAATTGCCCATATGCCATTGTACAGTGGACCAGTTGGCCAATTTAACTATTCAAAAAAAGACTCTGATAATAGTATGGCAGTAATGGATTATTTAAACTGATCAAAGCTTAATTACATATTATAAAATAACACAAATGTTCACAGGGATAAAGGAAGACACCCAAAATCACACCCTCACCAAGAAGATTGACCCCACCAGAGGCTGTCAGCTATGGTTTCCTGGAGGCAGAAACTTAACTTGTTAAATATGATTTTCGATTTGATATGATAATCTCTGCTGCAGGTTGGAAGATTAGCTGAGCTGATGGGCTAAGATCTCACTGTGAGAAAAAGTTTTTGAGAGAGAAATTTGTCACAGTGTTTCTCTCGAGAGTGGAGACTGCAGGTGGGATTGTTTCGTTCAGTGTGGGACTAAATTTGATTTGGACTTAAACTTTAAATTAATCAGCTCGTGGAATAAGAGAGGAGGGTTGGTTGTTGGGTTAAGTGAAGAGAGATCTCTGTGAAGTTATTCCATTTCTCTCGATCTCTTGTCTGTTCAAAGATTAATGATTACTGGGGGCTAAGCTTATCATGTGGGAATACGTGTAAAGGGGAATGTCCCCTAAATACCTAGCTCTCTGTCTCTTTATCATGCAGCTGTTTAATTAATAATCAATGTTTACTAATGATGTACGGATAATAATAAGATAGTAATCAGTTAATTAATTAAGGGGAAGGACCAGCTTCCCACTCACGGAGCTTGCGGCAAAAAAAAATTGACCCCCGCTTTCTCATCCCCATCCATATAACCCGCTGTAATGCTAGCTGATTAATAAATGGAATTTTTGTTCATAGAACTATTCATTGCATGTATATTTCTTAACCTAGTGATACTTTATGGAAATGATAGCGGCAACAGTACCACATTTTTGTGATGTTAACAAAAATTTTCCTGGGACCTTTTGAAACATGTTACAATTTTTGCCAAACTTAACCCTGAGAATAATATGGGGATAAGAATCCATGAAGGGTGTTTACAGTAAATCCTTATATCTATACATACAAGTATAAAATGTGTGTATAGGTGTGTAAATATACATGTGTCTTTGATTTTCTTCCTACCATACTTACTAGCATACTTGTGGGGTATAAATGCATGATGAAGAGGGGGTATGGAGCCTTACCTATTGGAGTAAGGAGGAGAGGTGGAGTAATAATTTTAAGGGCACTTGGCATGATCTCCTAGTAGGAGATTGATGTATATAAGATTAAAAATAAAAGAAAATCTTCATTTGGCAACTCACACACACACTCTCTCTCTCTCTTCATTTCTCCTTCTTCAAAAAAAATCTCTCCCCTCCCTTCTTCTTGCTGCCGGCCAAGGGCAGCCAGCAGCTCCCCTTTCCCCCCTCCATTCTTCCATTCACTCACTCACTCTCTCTCACTCATTCACTCACTCTTCTCCTCCTTCCTTCCTAATTGCTAAAAAGCTTTCTTAAGCTTATATTATCCTCTCTAAAAACCCACTAGAGCGTGGAAAAGTGGTGATCTAACATCACCTTAGAGGGATAAATTTCTTAAAGATAATGTTGACCTAGGTTAGTAATATACGAGGGTGATTTTTGGTTGAATAAGGTAAGCAATCTTTAAGCCTACTACACCTTTCTTACTCTTTTTCATATATAGACTACTAATGATGTTGATATGATCTTGTAGACTCTAATATAATCGGTAAAACAAGTTTGCTTATCGGTGGTGATCTCTTCAAGGGTGAGTAGAACATCCAATCTCTAAAATAATAGTAGGTAGTTGTGAAGTTTGATTTAAAGTGAAATTTGTTAAGTTATAAGTGTATGTGAATGTGAACGATAACATATGTACATAGTTTCTAGACTTTAAGTGTACATAATAGATAATCCTATGGTAAATATGTTGTAACTATTTCCATGTATGTATACCTTTATACATAGTAGATAATCCCATGGGTGTAAGTATTAACTAGTCTCATTTATACATATTCTTGTATATAATAGGCTAACCTATATGTGTATGTTATGTTAAAGTAAATCCCACACATGTTTATCCATTCACATGATGTCGGTAATTGGTAATCTCATGTATGCTTACCGTTACGCATGATTGATAAACTTTTGTGTGTGTATACACGATAGTCAAACTCATGCCTTTCAAAAGAAATAATTCTATGAATAAATATAATACCTAATTTTATGCATATATACGGTTACACACAAATTAAGATGATACAATGTGTTAGTTACTTTGAAAAGATTTGCGTGTTATTAATTTAGCAAGTTGTTACTTATACACGTTAACGACTCCATCATAATATAAAGTTGCAAATTATGACAATCATTTATATTGATATTTTCTTATGAATCCTTACATGTTATTATTACATGAAAGTTATATTTCTTACATATTGGAAGAAGGGACCGGGTTAAATCGGAGATGATCGAAGAGGAGAATATTACGTTAAATAACATGTTAGAGGAAGGGACCAGGTTGAACCGGAGATGACTGAAGGGGATATATTATGTTGGAATAACGATAAAGGAGGAAGGGACCGGGTTTAATCGGAGGTGACCAAAAGAGAGTTTAACTTCATGTTTTAACAAGTGTGTTAATGATAAAACTGAACTTGTTTTATTCTTATATGACTAAGATGGAAAATGCATGCTAATGCTATAGGAGATTCTTTAACAGTCAGAAACTGTTATAAGTCGACTAGTATAGGCAATTTTGACTGAGTTAGTCAACTAATCAAGGGGTTAAGTCGACTACAGATGTATGATACAGATATGCAAGTCTCTGAAAACTACTATTAGTCGACTTATAAAACAGTATAGTCGACTAATATTGATTACAGTCAACAAACAGAGAATGAATATCTTTTATGGGCAGGACTTAGTCGACTATAGACTTATGATAAGTCGACTAGCAACTACATTAGTCGACTATAGGAAGAGCCAAGTCGACTAATAAGACTATTAGTGTGTATGATCAAGACTTTTAACAAATATCTAAAAATACACAAAAATAGTACAAATTACATTTGTTATCATTAAAATAAATTTCAATAGATATAAATAATTGTTATACATATATATGTACATATTGTTTTACTCATTGAGCTGTCAAGCTCACCCTATTATATTAATCACCTTCAGGTATGAATAAAGGCAAAGGACCCGCCTAAAGCTAATATACGGGATAAGTGACAACTGGAGATCATTTTCACTTTTGGCATGTTCCTTCTTATGTGTATATTGTTTAAGAATCCCTATGTAAAACTTTCTATATTAATGCATGCTATAAACTTTTGTAATACATTGTAATGTATGAAATGCTTGTATTAATGAGTACTTGACTTTGAATCATGTTCATGAAATGGAGGGTATGAATATAATGGAGTAGAAATGTGTAGATTTATGGATTGCCATACTGGGTTTGGTTGAAATAAATATTGAAAACTTGACGTAGATGAAATCATGCTAAGATTATATATATATATATATATATATATATATATATATATATATATATATATATATAATATATATATATATATATATATATATATATATATATATATATAGCGTGGAATGTTGTGAACCCATAAGTAGGCTGATGTTAACCCAAATTAAAGCATTGTATTTTGACGGGCCCCACCATTAAAGAAAATGCTTCCGAATATATATTGGGAATCTCAGTATTAGATTAAGGATAAACAGTGACAATGGTGATAATGGAAAATATTAAGACTGGGATCGTTACACAATTACTCTAGAATACAACATGATTAGATTGTACAAAAGATATTAGATTGATCCAAAATGAACTCCACACAGTTTAAACGGGGCCCCTGCCTCAATGCAACCAGCAATAAACCAGTCTGAGGGAGAGTGAGCTCGACAGCTCAGTGAGTACAATAGGAAGAAATCAGAAAATGATATACATATCAATGAAAAGTATGAATGTTCAAGTAATAAGGATAAATCTGAAAGAATAAGGAAAGCAGAAGAAATCAATGACATCCCATGGTTCAATAATCAAGACAATGGTCTCCAAAATCTTTGGGGACGATCAGACTCTTATAGTCATAAATTCCTAATTCCTTTCTTGGATTTTTATTCTTCGTATGATAAGATGTATGAGTTGCATAGAACAAATTTTGTTTAATTATTTGAACTCGTCTTATCTATACTTAGCATGTGTTACTCGCGTATCTTGTATTCCACATAAGATAGTATACCAATCATCATAGTTAAGTCATAATCATAACTTATGCATTCAGATACCACATGCATCATAAACATTCTCGTATAACATATAATCATATCACACTCCCTATATTACAATATCACATTACACTTCACAACGTTCACAAGTCATTTCAATGAACTACCATACACATTACTCATATGTATATATAATCGACAATAGAAGTGTGAAAAATTCTCTGTCTTCTCCTACGGTTCCCGCCGGCCCCTTCTACATATATATATGTACATAAAGCAATAACACCGTCTTCTCCCTCCCACCGGCTCCCGCCTACCTCTTTCTACGAAATGTGTGTGTGTATAACAATAACACCGTCTTCCCCCTCCAACCAGCTCCCATCCGCCCCTTCCTTTGAAATGTATATATATAAAAAACAACAATGTCTTCCCCTTCCCACAGCTCCCGCTGGTCCCTTCCTTTGAAATGTATAAATATAAAACATCATCTTCCCCCTCCCACCGGCTCCCGCCGGCCCCTTCCTTCGAAATGTATGTGTAAATATACACAACATGTACATACAATTATTATATACAAGTCAAAATATTACACACCATTATGTTCATATATTTTCAAGTTTATTTATAATAATAAGTTCAATTTATTCGATGTTTTACTCCAATTCTCAAACATGTACCACACACATACCGCTAATTTTATCCGAAAATATAATCAACAACACAAATAACAAACATATTCAATTTGTACATACAAGATACATGCACACATGCATTACACATATAAATCAATTATAAATTTTTCTTTACTTATACCACATACTACAATCTTGTATATAAGTATGCATCAAACTATACCAGTCACTAACAGTAACAATTTATTAATCATCCAATTCATAAATTATTAAGATAATTTTGAGAAAACGCTTATAACACTTTATGCTCGCACCAATTATTATACTAGATATGTATTACCATTAATATATATGAAACACTATTTTTATATATTACTAGTTATGCCAATAGGAAGCAACTTCTCATAGCTTTCTATTCTCTCATTTATTAATTTGATTCCCGACATCATATCTCTAAAATTCATTGTAAAATCAATTGAAAACTTATATTATTTCAGTCAACTTGTCTACGATCACTCTATAAATTGAAGTTCAAAGAGAGAAGAAAGAATAGTTAGGAGATCATGAACAATATAAGATTCATACTTATCGCACTACTTACTAGAAAAGATGTGTTTAATTCTAAGCCTGACTTACTATACCTTTCATTTTGGCTAAGAATCCAGTATTGAACCGGAGCTAATACACCCATGACTACACATGTTTAGTACAAATTCTAATTGACCGCAATAGACACTCTCTTAACAATCAAAGTGATGAAATCTTTCCTACATTATGACACTATGTATATGTATATACGAATGGGCACTTTCATATGATGCTCTAAGTAAATTTGAATTAGTTCGTAAAATTTAGAATAATCTAAATCATCACAGTTACCAGTTAACCTACGGCATGTGCGAGATTTCACACCCAATTGATTAAAGAAGCCTAAAGAGGACTGATAAGACGCAATACATATAAATGAAAGTCATAAGTTCAAGTATGTGTCAAGTTTATTAACTCTATAGGACATATACTATCTGTCAAGGGGATAATTTAGAGTTAGGATTTCAACTTTATATTTACACATATTCTATCCCTTAATGTTATTTGACTATTGATGAAAATCCCTACTAAAATAGCATTCTACAATAGACATGACATATCCATTAGTATGCAAAAGCATTACGTGCACAGATGGTCTAGCTAGACATATATATGAATTGAGACTGGAGGAAAGAGGAATTGACTAACATACTTATTAATTGAGATGTAACTTTTTTGATTTAACATACAATCAAATAAGACTTAACAATCAACTATTCCTTAATTTTGACTCACTTGATATTATAATCAATCCCTTACTTCAGTGTCCCATGCCACTGGCAGCTCATACTGAGGGCCACGCTCCAGCAGAGCACATCTGAATCATGATATGTGGGTACCATATTCCGAACATAAGGCAGTGACCGAATATCCCGCGTTTCGAGATTTAATCATACACTTAAGACCTCCTATCCCCCCTTAAACCATCCATACCAGATCACACATTCTTATACATGCAACACACAAGCATACAAATCAAACACAACAATTAGTCCTAACAATCAATCTTCTTACAATAATTATTCTAGATCTATTCTTATTTTAAATCTTTAGCTTTGATACCAACTGTAATGGTTCCAGATACTAATAACCTCAATTAATATAAATATCCTTATTAATTAAAAGATTATCATAGCTATTATGGAAGAATATAAGAGACTCAACCGCAATAAGTGCAAATGTCTTCAAAAATCTCAATCTACACTAATGGATTGGGAGAAGTTTATAAAATGTGATCTTACTCATAAATCTTTCAAAGATTGGATTCAAATTAAGAAGGAACAATATAGATCAAGATTTAATCTCCCCTAACATCAATTTAAAGTATCAGCACCATCCAATCAAGATTTTATATTGAAAATTCAAAGTTTGAGATTAAAACTAAAATCTGAAAATTTAAAATACTCCCTCACCTCCATGCCTCCCCTCTGGCCGTCGCCCTTGGTCGCCACCTGGCCGTCGCCCTTTGTCAGCACCCGCGTGTCGCCCTACGCGCGCGGGTCTGGGCTGCTGCCGCCCAAATCCAGAGAAGAGAAAGAGAGAGAGGAATAGGGAGAGAAAGGGGGAGAGAGAAATTGAGAGAGATTAAAGAGGAGATCTCATTTTTGGGGGTTTTTAGGGCTTGGCCATGGAGAGTTTTAGTGGGAAGATGAGAATGAAAGAGTTGATGGTTTGAGATCCCATCTCATTCATTATTATAAGTTTGCCATAACCCATTCATCCAAGTGTGCAACTCCTAAATCAAGAAAATCTAGACCCTTGAACGTCCCTTTCTATGCTCACTTACCCCTTTCCACTAACCTAAAAAAAATAATGAGCGCGCACACACACACACTCATAGTATGAAAATAATATTAGGGTAATCTAAATTTATTTTTGTTTGTATTTACACAAAATATTCTATACATTAATTATTACATGAATTTACATACACAATTTTGTATACAATTATATATTCATGCATTCATATAAGGATGTTTGTATTAGTAAAATTTTACACATACATAACATATGTTCAAATATCCAAACTTATCTCACTTTCAAATTTTCCCTAAATTTTTTGAGTCCATTCTAAGTATTCTGTTTAATCCCGTAAATCTCAAAATTAGAATATCAATCTAAGATTTAGTAATCCGGGTGTTACAGCTATCGTCTTGGTGATAAGTTGGATCTCCATATGATCATCGATGACAAAAGCATTATATGGCGTTTTTTACCCATCCTACCTCAATTATAGTTAAATAGGTAGATATGTTCTTACTTGTAGGTTTCCTACAACGGAGGTCAACTAGAAGCAATCTTGGCGATTTTGGTAGAATTTTCCCATGGATAGAAGCTTAGCGACTGAATCCAGTTTCACAAGTTATTCATGAACATAGCACAATCTGTATCACTTCGGCAACACCCAGATTTGTGATGCATTGTGAATCATAATTAAGTGACGAGTCCTGAGGGGTTTTCCAATTCTTTGCAGGTGATACTCCTCTCTTTGGGACATGTCATGATCTCCAAGAGACAATTAAGTTCCACAAAAGTGTTATTATCCCTTTGAGTTTGTCAAAAGACATCACTTCTGCAAATGGATGCAAGTATCTTTAACTATCAGATCCAACAATTCATACTTGCTTATCTTTGGCTACCCATTCGGCCTAGCGACCTTAAATGTAGATATTGGCTGCCTCTCGTTGAAAAAGAGGGGGATAAAAAAGGGAGATTCTTTGGGTGGAAAATCTTTACTTTGACCCTTGGGGGCTAGTTCAGTCTAATCAACTTGATTTTGTCCTGCGTGGCCACCAATCTTATGTCTTTGTACAAGCTTTCTATTAGAGTCATAAACTGATTAAATCGTACATGTATCTATTTCTCTTTTCTTTTTTCAAAAGGAGCTAAAGGGGAGGTGTAGGGGTAAATTCCTTCACCTAGACTTCAAACTGTAACCTGAATCTGAAAGGGAGTAGAAAAGAACAATCGCAAAGACTCATGTTTTTAGGTGGAACCCAATTTGAAAAAAAATCAGGGGAGAATTCACTATTTTCAGAGGATTACAGTGAATTCTACAGAGATAAACTATGTTCTTCTACCTAGATCTCTCCAGTAAAAATGTATCTCTCCCAAAAAATGTGTCCTCTGTCCTTATCCCTTCTAGATATCTCGTATACTTTGGGGGTCTCTGTTGACGGTGGGAATCATGTGGTAATCCATAACCGCACGATTTATATGTTGCAATCTTTTGCAAAGACCTGGATTGCGCTCTTGATTGCGAGAGTGATATCTGTGCTTTTTATAAAACTACTCGCGTTAATATAGGGATCATGAACCATATTTGAAATATGAAATGACCTGATGGCGTAACAGACTCTACAATATAGGCTGGAGTTAATGGAGTCAGTTGCAGAAATTGTCTTGCTTAAATCGAGAGAACTGACTTCGGGAGGATGAACATTCTTGAGAAAATTAATTTCCTTGGGAGAAGAGAATGATCTTGGGAACATTCTGGACGCTTTTCTTACTCAGAGATTTTCCTTGGGAGTGTCTTCGAAAAATTCTAATGTCGATGAACATGTTTTTTGTTCTGGTATGAGTCAGATTTTGATCACTATAAGAGGACAAGGAAACAACCTATCTTAGAAGGGTAGTATGTAAAAGAAAAGAGTTTGGGGGCATGAAAAGTTATTAATCTTATGCTTATTTTCTCATATTTCCTTAAACTTTCAAAGTTTTTTTTTTAAAAAAAAACTCTCCTCAACTTTCAAAATTCAAAATGCTCCCTCAACAACCTCCAAATTTCTAAAAAAACCCCTTTCATTTACTATGTGTCTGGCTGGTAGTCATGTGCCTTTCACGTGTTTAATTTATGAAGAAATTACTCTTAATTCATCACATGTCTTTCATGTGTTTCTTTTCTAAGGGAAGGGACAAGAAAGTCATCTTTAGGTTGTTCTTAATGGTGTTATGGGCTAAAGTGAGGAACAAATTGTCGAGGAAGATATATTGATATTTAAAAGTGCAGCGCGATCAGATTTTGACCCTCATCAAGATCGTGACGCATATCCCACCACATCAGAAGCGTCTCAAGTGAATAACAAACTCGACATACTAGCTGGCCCATTGTAAGTCCAAGGAGAAAGTTTTGGGCCTTACCCCGACTCCACACTTGACCCGAGGTCCCTCTCAAATTCCACAATTGCCAGATCTCTCTCCAAGTCCACACTCGACCCGAGGTGCCTCTCCGAGTCCTCACTCGATCCAAGGTCCCTCTCTGGCATCTACAACTGCCGTGTCTCTTTCTGAGCCCACACTCGACCCGGGGTCCCTCTCTGACATCTGCAACTGCCAGGTTCCTCTCTGAGTACAGCCATGTGGGATCATTCACCGGATATTCAAGTCGGGCAAAACATTCCGCTAGTCGGAAGCCCAGACCCCTCCAGCAAAGGCCCTCCACGAAGACTCCCGTCTTCACCCTGGATACAGCTCAGCAGCAGGATTCCCTGATTCACAGAGTTAGTTATGCTGTCAGATTATCTTCACGTTCTAAATATTTTAACACCTTCAGTAGGAGCAGTTATAAATAGTGACTGATATCTCTGCATATCAATTCTAACAATCAAGCGTCGTTATCTAAGCAGTTATGAGAAAATCGCAATATGCAAACCATGTGGTTATGAAGATCCGAAATATCCACGCCTTCGATTACAACATTACAGGATATTTATGCACCTGGATGTCTACCGAGAAAGGGGATGGGACCAAAGAAGTTGTAAAGACAATAATATTCCATAGATCATTGTAACCTGAGATACTATAGTGAATTCTCTCCCTCATCCCCGTAGTTTTTTTTTTTTCAATTTGTGTTTCCACCTCCGCCTGTTTACTGTGTTGAAATCTTCAGTTATCACCTAATAAATGAAAGACCCTTTCTCTTGTGGTGTGAGGTTGATTGTCTAATCATCATGTCAAAAATCTCCACCACAAAAAATTATGGGGGCATTTTCAAATCATGAAAGTTTAAAGTGGTATTAAGAAAACAAACCTTATCGTGAAGAGATGAAGGCGTCCCTCTTTGTAACTGGTGGTGGAAAAATCTCCTCCCATATGGGTGAGGGCTGGGCTCTTCTTGCCAACTCCTGCTTTAAGGGATGGGATTGTTACGACGAGGGTTACAAAGTAAGCCCAATGGTCTCTTTCCTCTGGAAAGGGCTAGCAAGAGTTGGGTGGTTGCTTATTCCACCGTAACACACTGTATTGTGGGTTCATATTACAGTACTGTTCATTTTTTGGAAGGAAGGATAGATGGTATTCGAGGAGTATTCTAAGAAAAAAGAACTGAAGAGATTTTGCTGTCAAGTGTTGAATGTTCTCGCTATTGTGAGGCGCCATGGGACGTCCCCTCATCAGCTATTCTATGGGCCGTCTTCTTACTTGCATGCAATGAATGAGTGTTTGTTTTAGAGACGCGCACGCCCATTCCATGACTATTACTTCCCATATCTTTTTTCCTTGTTCCTTATTGTGCAGGTCGCACTGTTGGCATTACCCAGAGGAGGTTGGTTTCCTAGAACCTTAGGGTCCGTGGACAAGTACGGCGGGGGATGCGATTTGAGTTCGGTTCATGTGTGTGAGTCACAAACACATATTAAAGAGGGCTAATATCGTGTTGACACCTGAGATTATCTCTCTTATATTATTATAAAAAATTTAAAGACTTTAAAATTTTGTCTTCCGGAACTAGACATCTTATCCACGTGTCAACATGATTTGCCCTTTTATAATATGTGTATGGCTCACACATATGAACCGAATCCATATGACCATCCATTTCGTCCTGTATTTGTTTTACTTTTCATGCATCTTGCGAGTGGGTATCTACGATCAACCATGTAAAGTTACATTAAGGTCGATTTTATTCTTGGCAAATCAAGCTTACAGTTCGACTATCGTATCTTTTGTAGTGTTTCATTATTGTCTAATTAACGAAACAAGTAGCTATATCCACTATCTGAAGAAAGAAAGAAGAAAAACCCTAGCTTGAGAATGGCGATGCTGCTGGAATCTCAAACCACACACGTTGAGGCTACTTATTTTGAACCCAATAGACACACTACAAAAGCAACAAAGATAATTTGACAGATAAGAAACACGTGAAGATGGTCGTATGTGCCCTCCTAATATCACGAAGAGAAATATCCTTCCAATTAAAGAGGCAAAATTGAACTTATTACGTATCAAACAAATTTCCTTTGTGCAAACCAACAGTAAACACCAACTTAATTAATTAAAAATCCAAATTTAGCCAATAGTCACCATGTCGTCCAATTCGGATTCGGTTCAGTGTGTGAGCCACACACACACATACAATAAGAGGGTCAATCCCGTGTTGACACATAGATTGGACCTCTTATAATCTCTTATAATATGTGTGTGAGGTCTACACATATAATATATTATAAGAAGATCAATACACGTATCAATGCGTGATTGACCCTCTTATTGTATGTATGTGTGGCTCACACACATGAAACCGCACCTGTCAAATTCTGCGTCACCAATATTCTTCTTAATCAATCTTCCATATTCCGGGACTCTTACAGGTGTTACGTACCCCTCTCCTTCGTGACTTGTCTCGCTTGTTGTTGTTCTCTCTAGCGACCGGAGCCACAACATGACGACACCACGCCTCAGCCTCAAGGCCCTCACATGGGATTCCCCCCGGGGGCCTTAGCGGGCCGGGTCCAGCCCCGCCTCCGAAAGTGACCCGCTACCTCTGTTCTCTGGTACGTACAATTTGACGTACTTGCATCAGAGTTCCCCATGGGCCAAGGGGGCCCAGTGGGCCAGTCGCCGTCAAAGGGTGAAAGAAACCCGACTCCTCCTTAAAAACCGTGCTGTTCTCCCTCTCTTCCCTCTCTCGTCTCTTTCGCTCTTTTCTGCTTCTCCCTCTTCGTCGCTCTCTGTGAACGGAGCAAGAAAAACAAATACCCATGCGGTGTGAAAAACTTGGTGAGGGCCCCACCCATGGTCATGTCCCCCAACCAGCAGGCAGCTGCGCCTTTTTTCTAGGGTTTCCAACCACCAAAACTAGACCGAGCCACTTTTGTATGGTTGTGTGCTGAATGGGGCTTTGGCTCAGTGTTGGACTCTTTGGGTTCTGGTCCTTGGTTGCTCTCTTCTCTGTTTCCCACCACTCAGTCTCGAAATTTGAACTCTGATCAAGCTAGAAGAATTCGTTCACTCATTGCTTTTTTGTTTTGTTTTTGTTGGCTCTGAACATTGAACACCGGTAGCCCTTTCTGGGACCCTCACGATCTTCTTCTGTTCAGGCGTGAAAGGGTTCATGCAGCAGGATGCATTGCATGGCTCGTGTGAACAAAAGAAACAAGATCGATGGAGGCTTCTGTACTTAATTAATTACTTGAAGATTTGCTAATCAATTATTTAGATATGGTTTAATTCTAAAACCTACATACAAATCATGATGATGATCATATGTTTATAGGGACACTAGAAACTAGTTAGCTAAGTTCTTCTTCTTCTTCTTCTTCTTCCTCATTCAAATCAAAGCGCAGCGATCGAAGCGAGAATCTGAGGAAATTTTTAACCGTTAACTCGCTCGTCTCGCTGCTGCATTCTGGTCACAAGATCCTGCTGTCTAATTTAACCCACCCACTCTATAGACTGAATCAAGACTGAGAGCTCTCTGAACAAAGCTAAGGAACCCGCAGAAAAGTGAAAGTGTCACAAAAGCATCGATCGATCACGCCTATCATGTGCTCATAAATCTAGTGATCGCAAAAAAAAAAAGATGGTTTCATTAACCAATGATCCAGTTGTTGATTATTGATGGATCAACGAGACAAATGCAGCTTTTAAGGAAAAAGTTATTCTTTCATTAGTAGCATAATCTCCACAGATTTCCTTGACATAAACAAATCTTGAACTAATGTCCTCTACGATTTCATCGCACCATTGCAAAGAGGGAGTTATAGATAATCATTCAGATTTGTCTGTTTCACGTCAGTAGTTAAAACCAAAGAAATCTACAGATTGTCTTCTCTCAAGCTCAATGACATAGATATTGCATCTGTAATTGTAATCACATGCAGCTTATAAAATATCTGTCGAGAGTAAATTAAACTTTGTCAAATCTCATTCCATCTACAGCATCTAAAACAGTGACACGCAAGCTATTCGTCTACAATTAGGCTGGCAATTTGATTTTAATCTCAATGTTATTCCACCAAGATGAGCCCAAAAGAAAACTATGCGTTCAAACAAGAATTTGGGTCAAATCCGTAATAAGTGGGCCCAATCTTTGATGGCTAAGGGTGTCAGGCTCTCATACAAACCATAAGGGCTGTACCCTACGGAGAGGAGAAGACCAGCTGACCAGGGGACAGTCCAAGGCCCGCAATCCAAATGGAAACGAGAGAATCTGATTGATGAGACGGCGGAATGACACGTGGCAAGAACGTCACCGTGCACGGAAATGTTTCAAAAGACGAAGGAATCGAAAGTTGGTCATTGGCTCTACGTCCAATGGGAGCAAAGTGGGCCGAGTTCTAGCGCTGTGTTGGGGGCCCACCACCACTCAGTGGGCGTACGACCGACCGCGGCCTGACAAGGGAGGATGACAGCGTGGGGCCCACTGGGCCTGTCAGGGAGAGAGATCACCGCGCCATTCCCGGCGTCTCGCCAATGTTTGTAGAGTAATTTTTTATTTTTTATTTTTTATTTTTTATTTTTATGGGTCTCTTTAATCAGCAGTAAGTTATCGCCTTTTGTACTGATGATCTGCGTAATATCATCCCCGCATCATTAAATTCTTTCTATGGCACTAAATTTCACAAAAATTTGATAGAGTGAGAGAAATTCCCTTGAGAAGTTAAATAAATTCAATATAAACAAAAAAAAATGTGAAATGCAATTTTTCTACCATAATAACTTCTTCTCTTTTTTGAAAAAACAAAAGTCATGCACTGATGAAAAATGTTTGTTTGACGTGTAGCATATGAGAAATAATATTAAATGGAAACAATGTATATTGATGAGCAATGCTAAGTTGTGATTAAATCAGGTGCTACTACTATTGCAGTGAAAAACATCAAAACAAAGCCAAAACTGCTGCACTCTGTTTTGCATCTGTTGAGGTTGCATACAGTTCCTTTTTGCAGCTAGCCAAATTACTACATAACTATAACTGCTGACTTAAGCATGAAATCAATGGAGCCACGGATATTAGCACACCAAGAATTGATTAATACGCACACCAATTAATTACAAGAGTGTCATTATTTTTTTTTGGAGAATGTTACCCCTAGTGAAAAGTCTAAAATGTCATATCTTCTTCACCCTTCCACGTGCTCCTCCCTCTGTGACACCCACTAATGGTCTCCGCAGCGATCGCTGCCTCCTTCTCCCTTCCCCCTCCTCCTCCTGTTGCTAGCAGTTGCTAGCGGCGGCAGCAGCAGTTCACAAGCAGTAGCAGCTCTCAACAAGAGGACAAGGAGGAGGGCGGAGGAGGAGGCGAAGGCAGAGGGGAGATGGAGAAGGTGGAGAGCGGGGACTGGGGGGAGCACCGGGTGGGGAGGCGGGGGCTAAGGGTGACAGGAAGAGGGGGGTGTCGCGGGCGGCGGAGCATGTGGCAAAGGAGGAGGCAGGGGAAGAACAGAGGAGATAACAGGGAGTAATTAAGGAATATTTAAAAAATAGTGTATGTCTTAAATCAATTTTTGAGTGTATTATCTGGTGTTCGTCTTAGTCACTTCTTGATGTGCTAATATTTGTACCTTCTTGAGCTAATATCACCATGCCAAACCAATGGGTTATTAAAACACTACTTTCCCCATTGTCGTTTTTTTCTATTTAAATTTTAAGATTCAATCAAATTTCTCCCTGGTCGCGAGTACATTTGTGATAATGATCATGATGTTGTTTGTAATAACATAATGAAGAAATAAAGGGGATATTGCGCCACTGTACTGATCATGATGTTATTTGTAAATCAATGGTCCAGCTCCATGCCAACAGAGTGAGAGTGGATCATGCAAAATTCTATTTGCTGACTATCCTACATAAAACTATACAATGATAAAAGAAAGGGCAAAAAAAACATGCGCACTGTAGAGTTGTCACCCAGATGTGAACAAGTACAACAACAGAAATAGTGTTTCACTCAAAAAAAAAAAAAACAACAGAAGTAATGTCTCTGACCGATTCGACTTCAGAGACAAAATAGGATAAACAACACAACTACCTACTTCATGCCATCCCAAATTAAATTTGGTTACAAATACAAATAGCGCTCCATTTGCGTCAGAGGTGTTTTCGACAGATCGGATTAGGTTGAACTCAGTATTGCTATCAAGATCGTGTATGCGCCTGAATGAAAAACAGATACATAGTCATGACGTTTAAAAGTAAGGTGATCACTGTTGGAGTTTTTTATTTTTTTCGAGTGGACTAATTTTGTATTTTTTATATCTTGTTCTCTTTTTTTTGGAGATTGTTTCGTTAAGGTCTTATTAATGAAATGCTCGGGGACTTTCTTGGCCTCACTTGTGCTTACATAAGTACTGGATTAGAATGTACATTCATCCTGATAGAATACGGTAACTACTAATAGAATACGGTAACTACATACGTAAGCAATACCCAAATACAAATGAGTTGTTTAAGTTAAAAAAAAAATTGAGAAGATATACCTCCATCTATATGCAACCCCTCGCCTGTTACTGGTTCTGCTTACAAGATGCAGGAAACAAATGGACACGACAGTAATCTGCATGTACATGGTAAAGTTCATGGTAGTGATTTGCCTGCACACGGAGTCACCGTGGTAATCAAAGAACAGAGAGGGCGCAGATTGAATCAAGACCAAAATTTCATGTTGAAATCCAAGTTTTCAGGATTGCTGTGTACACTCTAACGATCACCGGTTACTGCACAAAGCTCGTCTATAAAAACCTAGATAATAACTCGGCCTTGAGTCTTGACAAAATGCAACTAAACAATATTAAAACCTACAACACCAGAATCCACCATTATTTATCTGTTACATTATTTAGTATAAATCAAGAAGATGGAATTGTGTGCAAATATCAAAGATGTTCGTTGTGTTTTGCTGAAAGATAGCAAGAACTGTTCTTGTAAAAGACACAACTCACATCATAGCTGTTGGTGCTAAAACTGTATTACATAAGCATACAAATTTCTACTGCATTGAATTTTATATAAATGAAAGAATAACAAAGAAAGAAATTTGACATGTGGGGAGCAGTTCGCCATTCCCGGCGTCTCGCCAATAATTTTTTATTTTATGATTTTTTTTTAATCTTATTGCCTTTTGTACTAATGATCCGCGTGATATCATCGCCCACCATCATCAAATTCTTTCTAAGGCCTTGGGCACTAAATTTTACAAAAATTTGAAAGAGTAAGAAAAATCCTTGAGAAGTGAAATAAATTCAATATAAATTAAAAAAACATACTGCTCGGATCAAGTTGCACTAGCCAGAGGTGGGTTCGATCTGGTCCATACTGCTCGGATCTAATCGCCTTCCTCCCCCTTTGGCCCCGATCTGATTGCTCTGGTCGAGGTGGGTTCGATTTGCTCCCTGCTGCTCGGATCTCGTCGCATTCCTCCCCCTTCGCCCCAATCTGCTCGCGTCGGCCGGGATCTGCTCCCAGCTGACTCTCTCTTCTTATCTCTGTTTCCCCTTATTATTAATGAAAATTGTGGTGAATTATTTTTTTTAAAGCTTAAAAAAACATAGAAAATTGCTGAACATTTTCAATATGACGTCCCTCCCTCAATAACCAAAGTCCCTCCCCCTTATAAGAAGAATTGGTGATGATGATACCTGTCTGAACAAATTTCGAAATCCCTCCCCTAAAATTGCTACTAGCCGTGGGTAACAGTAAACTGTTTGCAGAATTCTCCATTCTTCTCCACAGTTTGCAGTGAACTGGGTGACAATAAACATTGGGTGGGATTGATTTCTTGGATCGCTTGTATTGTTGATGTCGCTGCTGCTTATTGTCGCTTGTTGTATTCTTGCTAATTGTTGTTGTATTGTTGCTACTTGTTGTTGCTACTGATTGTTGATACTGATTGTTGTATTGTTGTAATGTTACTATTGTTGATGTTGTTGCAATTATTGCTACTGAATTGTTGAATTGTTGTATTGTTGCTACTGGCCGCTTGTTGTCGCGATTGTATTGTTGCTTCTGGCTGTTGTTGGTAATTGCTGTCGCGGACGCTGCTTGTTGCCGCTGCAGCAGCAACAGCCGCGACAACCAATAGCAACAAGAAGCAACAGCAGCAGCAACAACATAGGTTGGGAGTAGTATCACCTAGGGTCATCTTCTAATCTTTCTTGTTCAATGAGCAATCAAACACCCCCATTTTGAAGGATGAGATCTCTTCCTTCTTTCAATTTAGACAAAAGAAGCGGCAAATCAAGAAAGAGGAAATTTCAAATCTGAATAGAATAAGAGATTGTTTTAACCCGAATCTAGGGCCTGTTTGTTTCGTTGCAAAACGTCGCAAGTCGTAAGTCGTAAAATGAGAATGGAAAAAATGAACTGTAGGAGAGAAAATATATTGTGTTTTACGGTGTTTGGTTGATAAAGTGGAGTGTAAATGAAAAAGTATATTGTGTTTTACGGTGTTTGGTTGGTAATGTAAAAGTGTAAGTGAAAAAGTTGACCACAAAATTAACTGTAGCAGTAATTTAAATATTATAAATACTATTAAATTAAATCTACTATTACAAATTAAATTGTATTAATAAATTTGAGATAAAAAATTAATAATCTTAATATTTTATTTATAACAATAATATTAATAAAATATTAGTAAAATTAGTAAAATATTACTACAATATTAACTAAATAAGTAATTATAAAATTTTAAGAAAATCTAAAGAAACTGAATAAAATTTAAGGATACTAATAAAACATAATATTAAAAAATTCTTAAGAAAATTAATAAAATATAGTTATAATATTATAATATATAAAATACTTAAGATTATTATAATATTAAATTTTATGATAATAATATCGTAATATTATAAAAATATAAAATTAACAAAGTAAAATATAATTATAAATTTAATAATGAAATATTATTATGATATTATTATAATGAATTATTACAATATTAACATAATAAAATTTAATATAATTTTAAAGTATATTATAATATTAATAAAGTAATTATTATATTGAGAAATAAATAAATTAAATATATAATAATTTTATATTAAAACACATTATTGTTATATTAATAAATATTAAATTTAAATAAAATATTAAGAAATTGGTGTAAATATTAATAAATAATAAAGTATTAAATAACAATATTAAATTATATATTAAATTAAATAATAAAATATTAAATATTAAAACAATCTTAAAAATAATAAAAAAACTAAAAAATACCAGTATAAAATAATTCGGTAAGAAATTAAACACTATTAAAATATTAAATATATTAAATATTTAATAATATTAAATTATATATTGATTATCAAGTAACTGCTTTGGCACTACGAATGTATTACAAGTAGAATTTACATGACCACAAAATTAACTGTAGCAGTTGCAAGTGGGAAAATTTGAGTGTAAAAGTGAGATTTATATGACCACAAATTTAACTGTAGCAACTGCAAGTGGGAAATGAGAGTTGTATTTTGCGAAATATTTTGCAACGAAACAAACAGCTGAAAATGGAGAAGAGTTTTACGACTTGCGGTTTTGCGGCGTTTTGCGGGGAAACAAACAGGCCCTAGATCTGATAAAAATAAATTCAAATTCAAATTCAATTTTTTTTTAACATCAATCCTATTTGAGTCTAATATTCTAATTGAAATCTGACCTAATCCAATTCGGTCTGACATTGATGGTTTGACAGAGAAGTGAGGGGTGAGAAATGGTTTTGAAGTGAAGGAGAGGACGAAAATGGCTTTGCTTGGTTATGAGAAAGCACATGAGCTGGTGTAGCCAGTTGGAACATAAACACTTTGAGCTAGATTTAGTTTAGATTGGGTTCAACTTATAGGTCCAGGGTTCAAAAGGGTTAGATTGGCTCAGTAGACAGAATAAAAAGGGTAAATTGAAATAGGAGGGTCGAGTTAAGATGATGGTATGTTATATTCCTCAAAACATAATAAGAGTATACATCAAGATAAGATGTGAAGTTGATAGTCACAGGAATAATTTCAGTGTGAAATCTAATTAAAGGGACTAATTTGATGCAAGGTAAATGCATTGGGAGACTAAATAACAATCACAAAATTTGAATGATTAACATGAAATATGAAACGATTCTATTTTCTGTCTTGAGGTGGCAAAGGATATAAATCTAATTTCTGGATAAACATAACTATTACACTACATTTGACAAATTATTCCAGCTAAAACTATTCGGGTTACATATTTCTGAAATATCCAGTCACATTGTTCTTACTAATTTCAACCTGGGACTTCTTCAATCATACACTGATGGATAAAAGCTTATTTGTGCAGCAGCCTCCAAAAAACTGGTCACAAACACCCAAAACTCGGCAACGATTCAAAAATTTCAATCTACAGAGACGACTTGTTAGTATAAGGTGTTCACAGGACTATAGAACATAGAACGGCACCAACCTATTTACTACTTCCATAGAACGATCACAGTTGCGCTAACAAGCTTTAATCTAGATCAGAGAATGCGAGATCCTCTAAAAATTTGAAAACCTTTTGCTGGAATTGGATGATCCTTCAAAGCCCACGTTTCGTTCATGCATTACATAGCATTATGATCAGTTCATTCTTCTGATCTTAGAAGCTCCTCCTGCAACATCATTTTGACTTGAAAAGAAAGGAGATTACAGACTTGCCACCTTTCTGAAGCTAAGGAAACAATGGTAGGTAATGAAGCCCCAAGCTCTCGGGATATCCGAGCATTAGGTTAAGGTTCTGAATGGCTTGACCAGAAGCTCCTTTCACTAAGTTATCAATCTGCCACAAGGGGGAAAAGCATAAACTTATATTTTCAGAAAATGTCCGACAATTTTCTAGGAGAGGAAAATAACTTACCACAGAGATTATTATCGCTCTCCCTGGAATTCGATCTGGGAAGACATTCATGAAGCAGTAGTTTGAACCCCGAACATGCTGTGTGTGAGGCACAGCTCCTTTATCCAACAATTTAACAAATTGTTCCCCCTGAACGAGGATGTGATTTAATGACCAAATACACAAATGATAGCTAATGGCATTACAAACTAATTCATAAAGCACTCGGTTTTGAATTCCTACAACCTGAGATAGAAAGAAGCATCCAAATTTAAGCTATCTAAGCCATCTTGTAGAATAATAGAAGACATGCATAAATAACCTATCGTTTTGAATCTGTTCTCGTCATCTATAAAGTACTTGTATAAACAACTATGCACTTCTACTAGAGAAACATTAATTAAAAAAAAACATTAATGGTTGACTGCAACCTACATAGAAAGAAAAATATTAATAAAAAAAATGCTACATGTGAAAGTGACATTTACCTCATAAGTACTGCGCAGTTGTTGGTACAAATCATCAATAGTTACCCCAGGAGACATTTCCACGTAGATGGTTGACTGCATGCCTCGGCTCTATTGCACATGAAGATATAACAAACCATAAGTCGACAGTGATAACGACCGTCCAGCGGAGTATAATAAACGAAGCTTCATTTAGAGTGTTCACTTGAATAAAATAAGATCCAAATTTAAGTGTTTTACCATAGGCATCAGATGAGGAGTGAAGCTGACAGTTACTTTAGATTGTGAAGCATCTGAGAGTCCTTGTTCAATTTCAGGCACTGAAATTGTGGAGAAGCGAGACTGATCTCAGGAATTGAAGCAGAAGTCATTCTTGCAATTTCAAATATTATGTTGCCAAAGTACAACAACATCTATAACAGCTCAGAAGCTATTCTTATAGAAAGTTGACGCTAGGCTTCACAGATTAACATAACAGAATATAATTATGCATTAATATAGCAACAAGAAGACTATTTTTTCCTCAAAAAGAATGTTTACCAAATAAACTTGCTGACTATACGTTTTTTTCTATATAAAATTCATATTTATCAATGACCATTTAAATTGGAATGGAACTGAATGTGATATAACTACATGTGGAATGTCATATTTCTACTCCTGTACTGTTTTCGTCAGATTAATATAAGTTCCAACTAGATTAATAAACCATAATTAACCATTCACCAACTCCAATCCCAACAGTTTTTCACCACCTATCCATGTGAACCTACCATTCAACAGTCTGAACACGAACAGCTGTTATTGGTTTACTAAGTCCTAGAGACTTCATTTCTAACCATAAAAGTTTGCACTCTCACAAAACAGTTAGAAAGTCAAAACTGTAAGCTTTT
>JAVJIF010015819.1:0-63719 GCA_038442645.1 Agave tequilana
TCCGTATTTTTCAAAAACATGGATTTTTCAAATGAAAATTTGTTTTGTCCAAAACTTATCCAAATACAAAAACATGATATTAAAACACTTTGAAGCATGTTGCATATGGATAGAAATCCAATATACAAGAAACATATATATATATATATATATATATTCATGTTTTTGACTTTAAATACGAAAATATGTTTTGTTAAAATACCAAAACACCAAAACTCATGAAATAGACATCAAATTAAGTTTGTTTAAAAGATAAAGCATATATGTATATAGAACACATCTAATATACATTTAAACCATGTAAGCATATATGCAAGGGTTCGTTTCAAACAGAAACCGCCCAATTGTTCGCGGCAGTTTTCTGTCAGCCGTTGCGCTAATTCGAATTCGGATCCGGATGGCGGAGCGGGTACGATCCGCGGTAACCCATACCCGTAAGACCCGGTTCAAAAAGAACCGAACCGAGTAGGGAGCCCGAGCCCGGACCCGGCCCGCTACGGCGCCGGCCGGCCGGCCGCCGCCGCCGGCGCGCGTGTGGGCATGGTTTCCCCCAAATCACGCGCGAAAATTTTAAGTACCCAAAGGGCACACCCTTTGTTCCCATTTTTCTCTATTTAAACACTTCAAACTTCCATCACATGGCCAACGTGGGACTAAATGTTTTTAGCTACTTTTAGTCCCCTTTTGGCTTTGAATTAGGCAAACTTTATACTTGAATATCTCATTCATTCGAAGTCGGAATTGAACATGTGAATATACCACGTTCATCCCCAATGGAAGGAAAACACACTCCAACCATTATCCAATTGATTCTATCAACGGATCTCGTCGTAATTCAACTCAAAAATTCACATTTATTCTTCATATTTCCCAACAATCCCCCACAATGAATGGAGATTCAAGAAATTGACACATAAAGAGACTGACTCTATAGTGAAAGGTACTTTAGAAAAGAAACTGCATCAGGATAGGTGAACTAGGTCTTAAACCTTCCATAGCGAAACCTTTATCGGACTTACTGGCTAATCGGTGAATTAGGTCTTGAACTGTTAGCCGTTAGTGTAAGCCAAGTCAACAAGCTTCACACAGTAACTTTTCAAATCAACTTTGGTTCTCGGTTGTATCCATTTTGGCCCTAGACATTCTTAGTTTCAAAGAGTATCTTTAGGGAATAACAGCCTCCATAGAAATTTCCAAAGAGCCGACCCAACTCTATACTCACATAGGAGATCGTTCTATTAAGAGTAGTCTACTCTACTCTACTTATTTAATAACAATATATAGGCATCATTAAAAGCGTTAAGCTTATCCTTAATCCACTTGTAGAAAGCACTTGTGCGCACCTTAGGAATGGATTGGAGTCAAGCTCCTAAGTGCTTACTTGTTGAGTCAATCATAACTAGTTTTCTCTTGAACTTAGTCCGTGGGATCTCCAGTCGCTAAGTGAGGTTTCCATTAAGTTGACTCGGTAAGGTAGGCTTTTAGACCCATTCCCCTCGATGCGCAGCTTATACGCTCTCCACTTAAATCTTTGGTAAGCGGATCCGCTAAATTATCTTTCGACGAGACAAAGTCAATAGAGATAATTCCATTTGAGAGCAATTTCTTAACGGTATTATGTCTACGATGAATATGTCTAGACTTACCGTTGTATATAAAATTTGTGCCCTAGATATAGCTGCTTGATTATCGCAGTGTATACATATAGCGGGCACTGGCTTTTGCCATAATGGTATATCTTCCAAAAATTATCGAAGCCATTCTGCTTCTTCTTCGGCCTTATCTAAGGTTATGAATTCTGATTCCATAGTGGAATGGGTAATGCATGTTTGTTTGAAAGATTTTCAAGATACCGCTGCTCCTTCTAGAGTAAATACGTATCCGCTAGTTGATTTTGATTCCTCAGAATCGGCAATCCAATTAGCATCACTGTATCCTTCAAGTACAAGTGGATACTGTCCATATCTCAAGGCATATTTCTTGGTATGTGATACGTAACCTAATACTCGTAGTAGAGCAGTCCAATAATCATCACTAGGGTTACTAGTGTATCTGCTTAACTTGCTTACAGCGTAAGCAATATCGGGTCTAGTGTAATTCATTAAATACATTAGACTTCCGATAATCTGAGAATAATCCAACTGGCGTACTCCAGTTCCTGTATTCTTACGAAGGTGGATGTGTGAGAGAAAAGGATTTGTATTCTCGTTTATCCCATGATCCTTGAATCTTTCTATCATCTTATCCACATAGTGAGATTGAGATTAACAGATTCCCTCTGGTGTTCTTGTGATTTTAATTTCTAAAATTACATCAGCAACCCCCAGATCATTCATGTCAAAACTGTTGAATAACATTCTTTTAGTGGACTTAATAATTTCAATATTAGTCCCAAGTTTCAACATGTCGTCTACATAAAGACAAACAATAATACATGCATTTTCAACTGTTTTATTATAAACACACGAATTGCATTCATTGATAGTGAATCCATCTTTGATCATGACACTATCAAATTTCTCATGCCATTATTTTGGAGCCTGCTTTAGACTGTATAAGGATTTTACCAATTTACACACTTTGTGTTCTTGGCCCTTGACTATAAATCCTTCAGGTTGCTTCATATATATTTCTTCATTTAATTCACCGTTTAAGAATGCAGTCTTGACATCCATTTGATGGATATCTAAATTATACAATACTACAATTGCAATCAACATCTGAATGGAGGTTATTCTTGTTACAGGTGAATAAGTATCAAAGTAGTCAAGTCCTTCCTTTTGTCGATAGCGCTTGGCTACTAATCTAGCCATGTATTTATCGATAGATCCATCGGGTTTTAATTTTCTTTTGAAAATTCACTTACACCCAATTGATTTACTGTCAGGAGGCAAGTTTGCCAATTCCTAAGTATGATTACTTAATATGGATTCTATTTCGCTATTTATAGCTTCTTTACACATTTGTACTTCTGGGGTAGACATATCCTCTTTAAATGTTTGAGGCTCGCTTTCAATAGCGTATGTTATGAAATCTGGACCAAAAGATTTTGAGATTCTAGATCTCTGACTTCTTCTTGGTTCAATTTCCGCATTAACAATCGGTTCCTCGGGGCTTCCGTCCCTGAATGCCATCTCATGTGTTCTTTTCTTAGAAGTCTTATTTATTTCCTGTTTGTATGGAAAATTGTCTTCAAAGAACACATCATCTCAAGATTCGATAATAATGTTTACATGAATATCTGGTATTTCTGATTTATAAATCAGAAATCTGTAGGCACTACTATTCAAGGCATAGCCTATGAATATGCAGTCCATAGTTCTTGCTCCAACTTAGTCTTTTTAGGTAATGGTGCTAGTACCATTGCAAGGCACCCCCACATTTTGAGGTAATGGTAGGAAAGTGTCCTTCCATGCTATAACTCAAATAGTATAAGACCAAGTTTCTTGTGGGGTACTCTATTTAGAATATAATTTGCAGTTAACAGAGCTTCCCCCCACAAGTTCTGCGGAGCTCTAGAACTTACGAGCATGGAATTGACCATCTCCTTCATAGTTTTGTTCTTCCGTTCAGCAATTCTATTTTGCTGAGGAGTATATGGTGCTATAGTTTGATAGATTATATCAAGTTTAGCACATAACTCACTAAAATCATTTGATTCATATTCTCCGCTTCGATCGGATTTTAGAATCTTGATATTCTTGTTGAGTTGATTCTCAACTTCGGATTTATATGTTATTAAACATATTCATTGCCTCATCCTTACTGTTTAGAAAATACACATAACAGTATCTTGTACAATCATCAATAAAAGTAATAAAATAATTTTTCCGCCTCTAGTTGGCATAAACTTTAAGTCACACAGATCGCTATGAATTAACCCTAAAGGTTCTGTATTTCGATCAATTGAGTGAAATGAATTTTTCGCGAACTTGACCTCAACACAAATCTCACACTTGTGAATTTCTTTCAAGTTGAGTTTAGGAATATATTCTGGATTAGACAAGTTTTTTTTAAAGACTTATAATTTACATGCCCTAATTTAGCATGCCATAAATTAAGAGACTCAAGCAAATAAATAGAAGATTTTTCTTTATTTATAAGCTTAGGGTACAAATACACGAACTTTTTGTCCACCACTACAACATTGGCTTTAAAAAGTCCATTAACAAGATAACCCTTTCCCACATACATCCCACCCTTAGTAAGTATAAATTTATCTGATTCAAAAACCATTCTGAATCCTTTCTTACTAAGTATTGATCTAGAAATCAGATTCTTGCGGATATCTGGAACATGTAGCACATCGTTCAGAGTAAGCTCTTTCTCATATGTTCATTTCAGGATGACCTTTCCTTTTCCCTCAACCTTGGAGACGGCTGAGTTTCCCATGAAGAGTTGCTCATCTTGCTCCAGTTTATGATATTCAGAGAATAATAATTTTTCAGAGCAGATGTGCCGAGTAGCCCTAGTGTCTACCCATCAATCCTTATTGTTGGTCGTCAGATTTACTTCTGACACCACAACTGAAAGGCTTGGCGATGCATAGTCGGTCAGCATTGCCTGTGGATGGTTCTTCTTATTCTTTTTGAGACGGCTACGACATTCATTCGCCTTATGCCCCTCTTTGTTGCAGATGTAGCAAGTTCCCTTGAAGCGCATGTTCTTGCCTTCTTGGACCTTACCTTTGTACCCTTGGGCAGCCTTCTTCCGCTTTAAACCTTTGGAAGTAGACGCTTTTCCCTTTAAGTCTTCGATCACAATGGCCTTGGCTTCATAGGAGTTTTTACTGCTCCTTTTCTCGGACTTTCTGTTGTCCTCAATTCGAAGCCTCACAATGAGATCTTCCAACTTCAGCTCCTTGCGCTTGTGCTTCAGGTAGTTTTTGAAATCTCTCCATGCAGGTGGGAGTTTCTCTACAGTAGTAGCAATCTTAAAAGTTTCAGGTAGATTCATACCTTCGGCCTCTATCTCGTGCAAGATAAGTTGGAACTCTTGCACCTGACTGATTACAGTCTTATTGTCCACCATCTTGTACTCCAGAATCGTCCTACGACGAACTTCTTGGTACCAGCATCCTCAGTCTTGTACTTCTTATCAAGACTGGTCCATAACTTCTTTGTCATTGTGATAGGAGTGTAGACATTGTAAAGAGAGTCATCCAGTCCATTCGAAATATAGTTTCAGCGAAGGAAGTCACCTTGAGTCTATGCATCGACTGCAAGGACTGAGTCCTGATCAATTCCGGGTTCTAGTGGATCCTCTTGCAGGAATTTGGCCAGATTCAGAGTGGTCAAGTAGAAGAGCATCTTCTGTTACCACCTCTTGAATTCTGTGCCATCAAATTTTCCTGACTTCTCCGGCTTCAGGTTAGGAAGTGGAGCAGACATCAAAGTTTGAATCTGCATGTTTGGTGTCTTAGTTGAGCTGTCTTGATTAGTCTCAGACATCTTCTGCAAGTTCAAGAAGAACAAAAGTAAGTAACTTCAAGAGATAATTGTCTTAAGAATGTTAGTTTCTAGGATCAATCTGACAACTATTCAATATCACCGATCTAATTGGTCAGGTCGGTGAATATCAGGTGGGAGGTTTTCCGTTCAATAGAACGTTCCTTAATTAAAGAAGGACCTTTCAATTACCTTCCTTGGTTAAACACCAATTAAACACCAATTAGACTGGTATAAGTCAGTCTCAATATACTGAAAATCAGTATAACCCCTGTATAAAGAAAGAGAATATTTGTCTTTACTTTGGAGGAACACCCACTATTAGGTAGAAGAATATTCTTCTTTGGAACACCCACTGTAAGGTAGAAGAATATTCTTCTTTGGAAGTCACAGATTCAGACAACAATTCTATTAAAGAATCTGTTGAATTTTCTGAGCCTCCTTTTAGAAGAAATTTTCAGAATCTGTTGGAAGTCGCTTCGGAATCTGCTTTGCAGAATTCCCACTTCCTGTTAGAAGTCACTTCGAACCCGAGTTGCAGAGTTCTCACTTCGGAATGCAGAAGAAGGAACTCGTTTTCCTTTTCTGTATTTCTTTCTGTTTCTGTGCGTTTTATTTAGCGCTCCGGGAGGGTTAAAACTGTCTGAACCCAACCGAACGGTTGCAACGGTTCGCTCTGAAACCGCCCAACTGTTCGCGATGGTTTTCTGTCAGCCGTTGCGCTGATTTGGGTTCAGATCCGGATGGCAGAGCGGGTACGATCCGCGGTAACCCATACCCGTGAGACCCGATTCAGAAAGAACCGGACCGGGTAGGGAACCGAGCCTGAGCCCGGCTCCGGCGACGCGTGCTGTGGGCATGGTTTCCCCCTAATCGCGCGCGAAACTCCAAGTACCCAAAGAGCACACCCTTTGTTCCCATTTTTCTCTATTTAAACACTTCAAACTTCCATCCCATGGCCAATGTGAGACTAAATATTTTTAGCTACTTTTAATCCCCTTTTGGCTTTGAATTAGGCAAACTTTAGACTTAAATATCTCATTCATTCGAAGTCAGAATTAAACATTTGAATATACCACGTTCATCCCCAATGGAAGAAGAACACACTCCAACTATTATCCAATTGATTCTATCAACGGATCTTGCCATAATTCAACTCAAAGATTCACATTTATTCTTCAGATTTCCCCACATTTTTTCAAAAGTTTCTCTTTCGCTAGAAATCATACTTTAGAGTCACAGGAAGGCTGACCAAGGATACCTTGTTAATTGGTTTTTGAGAAAGCCTGCGATAGAGTAGAGTAGGACTACCTATTTGAAACCCTCGCTAGTATAATTCCGCCAACTCATTTCTTGTTGGTTCAAGTAAAAACGATGTGGCATAAGAGATAGGGGTAAATTTAGCATATGAGGATTCAGACGTGAAATGTAAGGCTTAATCTTTGGACTTTTTACGTCGGTTCTTTAAATATCATATTTAACATCGGTTCAACGAGAACCGATGTAAAAGTGAACTTTGAAAATCCCACTAATTTTCATCTAGGACGTGTAAGTCTGTTCTTAAAATAACTGACGTTAAAAATACCTTTTTTGAAGTATTTTGAAATGAAGCTAAATTCGCTGAAACTTTACGCATCGGTTCATAAATGAACCGACTGAAATTATTTATGTTGAGTTAATTTTGAGATAACTGACCTAACATTATTATATTTTTTGACGATTATTATAATAACTGGCGCAAAATATGTTATGAGAACCCCGTCAACTATTTAAGCCCCAGATATAAAATCAACCCCTCTCACCCCCAACCCAAAAAAGAAAAAAACCTAACTCTCTCTCTCTCTATATCTCTGCCTCTCTCACCTCACTCGCATCCTCATCCGAGGTCGGCGGTCTCTCCTTCTACCTCCGATCATTGATCTGTCCATCCATCCCTACGCCGGTCATGTTGTGCACCGACAACAACCAGAAGAGGAATCTCTGAATCTCCAAAGCACAAAGAACAATCTCCCAAAATAGCACAAATCACACACAGAGAAAAAACACACGAAAACAATGATTAACGAGGTTCGGCCTTGTTGCCTACGTCCTCGGGGCAATGAAAGAGAGATTCTATTGATTTGAATAATCAATTACAATGGATGTAGCACCTCTGAGTATCAAGAGAGCTACTTCAATCCTTGGTACAGCAAAATCCTAGAAATCCCGTTTAAATACAACAGATTTCTAAATCAGCAAAACAGCCCGCAACCCGACTGTCGGTCGACCGGGCGGTAGACCGACCCCATACGCCGGTCGACCGGGCCGGTCGACCGTTCCCAACCGAGAGTTGGGTCACTTCAGTCGGTCGACCGGGCGGTCGACCGAGCTCCTCCTGCGGTCGACCGGGCGGTCGACCGCTCATGCCTCTGTGCATGTTGTGTATGTCGGTCGACCGGACCGGTCGACCGAGCTCCTGCTACTGCGGGCGGTCGACCGAACTCCTGCTGCTGTTGTTAACCTGTTTTGCTGCTGTCCTTTCTTCGTCTTTCGTCGACGACTTCCTCGACGATCCCTCGACGATCCTTGTCGACTTCCTCGATAATATCCTCTCTCTTTCTAACAATTCTCCACCTCGGTGAAGATTCTTCCAAATCTGAGTCGAACTGTCCATCGACTCGAGAGTGGCTGCACCAATGTGGTTGCCTACGTACCTTGCCCAAAGGATCAAACCATCCGTAGTTCATCCAAATGAGCTTCAGCAAGCTCAAGCTACCTGAAGGACATGGAGCAAAGCTTTGCAATGTGCAAACTTGACTCCAGACACCACCTTAGTAAGCATGTTGGCGGGATTCTCCGATGTGTGAATCTTCAACAGTTCGATATCACCCTCTTCTAGAATCTCCCGAATGAAATGGTACCTGACGTCGATGTGCTTCGTCCGTGCATGATAGACCTGGTTCTTGGCCAAGTAAATGACGCTCATACTGTCACAGTTAATCTTCAGCAGATCCTGTTCCACGCCCAAGTCATCAAGCAAGCCTTGAAGCCAGATTGCCTCCTTCATAGCCTCCGTCATAGCCATATACTCGGCCTCTGTGGTCGACAATGCGACGGTAAACTGCAATGTGGAGCGCCAACTAACCGGTGCTTGAGAGAATGTGAAGACATACCCTGTTGTAGACCGGCGCTTGTCAAGGTCATCTGCATAGTCTGAATCAACATATCCTATGCAATCTTGCTTTCCCATGGAGTCCTTCTCAAATACCAGACCTACATCAATTGTTCCTTTGATGTACCTCAAGATCCACTTCACTGCCTCCCAATGATCCTGTCCCGGATCATGCATATATATGCTCACCATGGAGACAGCCTGTGATAGATCTGATCTCGTACACACCATAGCGTACATTATGCTACCGACTGCGTTGGCATATGGGACGTGAGTCATATACTCACGTTCTTGAACACTCTTCAGAGACATCTTAGCAGACAACTTGAAATGAGGAGCCATAGGTGTACTTACAGACTTCGTATCCTTGCCGATATTGAACCTCTGTAGTACCTTCTCCAAATACCCCTTCTGAGTCAAGCTCATCCTGCCAACTCTTCGGTCTCTAGTGATCTCCATGACTAACACCTTCCTAGCTTCACCAAGGTCCTTCATCTCAAACTCTGAAGATAGATCCCTCTTCTGTGCATCAATAGCAGATCTCGACCTCGAAGAAATCAACATATCATCTACATACAGAAGTAGATAGATATATTTCCCTGTCGGTAGTTTGTAGTAGTACACACATGGGTCATAGTGGCTACATGTGTACTTCTTCCCTCTGATGAAGCTGTCAAACCGCTTGTACCACTGTCTAGGAGACTGCTTCAGTCCATACAGCGACTTCTTCAGCTTACATACTATTTCTTCCTTCCCTGCAGTCTTGAACCCTGTTGGCTGAGTCATGTAGATCTCCTCCTCTAGATCGCCGTGGAGAAAGGCGGTCTTTACATCGAGTTGGTCAAGGTCCAACTCGTACTGCGCCACCAAAGCCAATAAAATACGAATTGACGAATGTTTAACAACAGGAGAGAATACCTCATTGTAGTCAATTCCTTCCCTCTGAGCATAGCCTTTAGCTACCAGTCTGGCCTTGTAGCGCACTGAATTTTCTTTGAAAGATCCCGGCTTCTTAGCATACACCCACTTGCAGCCTATAGCCTTCTTCCCTTTGGGCAACCTAGTAAGTTTCCAACTGTCGTTCTTGTAGAGAGACTTCATCTCTTCATTCATGGCTTCTTTCCACATCTTCGATTCCGAACTGATCTCAGCTTCTCTGAAGGTGGACGGGATAGCCTACTCGATGAATGAAAGTGCATACGCCACGACCATATCTATAGTGAGCCAACCTGGTCTCCTAGTATTCCTCCTTGGTCTTTCAACTGCAGTAGAGTCAGGAACATTACCTATGATCTGTTCATGACCCTCTTCAACATCTTCAGCATCTTCTACAACTGCTTGATCACTGCCCTGTGTCACCCTGGGAATGATCCTCACCGATGCTGAATCCTCTAGAGATGGTGGATTTGCATCAATCTCCACCTGCTGCGATAGCTCCTTGGTCTTGCTAGTCTCCACCTGCTGACAGACCTTAGGCTTCATCATGGAAGCCTCATCAAAAGTGACATCCCTGCTGAGAAGAAACTTCATGTCCATTAGATCCCAAATCTTGAACCCTTTGATTCCACGCTTGAAACCGACGAACACACCTTTCTTTGCCCTTGGGTCTAACTTGTCATCTTTGACATGATAGTAGGCTGGACATCTGAACACCCGTAGCAAATCATAGTCAGCAACTGCTTTTTCCGACCAAGCTTCAAGAGGAGTCTTCCCCCTATCGCAGACGACGACAACCTATTCACAAGGTAGCATGCATACGCCAAAGCCTCAGCCCAAAACTTCTTTGACAAACCGGCATTTGACAACATACACCGAACCTTCTCTAGTAAAGTCCTGTTCATCCTCTCTGCTACCCCATTCTGTTGCGGTGTCTCTCGTACAGTGAAGTGTCTTTCTATGCCCTCATCAAGACATACCTGTAGGAAAGGATCTGATTTGTACTCTCCTCCATTATCTGAGCGGAGGACCTTGACCTTCCTTCCCGTGCTTCTCTCCAAGTTTTTCTTCCACTTCACGAACAATTCTAGGACTTCCCCTTGGTGTCGCATGGTATATACCCAGCACCGCCTAGAATAATCATCAATAAATGACACAAAGTAATGGTTACCTCCAATTGATGTAGTCTTGGTAGGTCCCGTGACATCTGTGTGAACATAGTCAAAAATCCCCTCGGTACAATGTGATGCTGTGCCGAACTTCATCTTGGTCTTCTTGCCGATGATGCAGTGTTCACAGAATTCCATCTTGCAGGTTTCGGCACCCTTCAATAACCCTTGCCTCGCAAGAGCTTGCAATGACTTCTCTGCTGCATGTCCCAGCCTCATGTGCCACAGCCTGGTTGAATCTTCCTCTGAACTGGTAGAATCCGCCACTTGCCCTGTCACCGTACTACCCTTCAAGTAGTATAGGTTGTTCCGGCGATCGGCCTTCAACACCACCATCAAACCTTTTGTCATTCTAAGGACTCCTTCCTTAATCGACACCACAAGGCCCAATGACTCCAAAACTCCAACGGAAATCAGGTTTCTCTTCAACTGAGGTACATACCTCACTTCCTTCAGCTCCCTCACCATCCCATCAAACATTCTGATTTGGATTGTACTAACACCCTCCATGATGCATGGATGATCGTCGCCCATAACGACTGAACACTCTTCCAGCTTCTCAAAGCTTGTAAACCAGTCCCGATTGGGGCATACATGGTATGTAGCACCTGTATCCATGATCCACTCATTTTCACCTGAGTAGCCTACGATGGGAGTTGTAACTGAGAATGAGAACACGGATGAATCTGAGTCTGATCCATCTGCCTGTGATTTACTGCTCTGAGTGTTAACCACCTTTGCGAGATTTGCCTCAGACTTCGATTCCTTCTTCTTCCCTTTGAACTCGGACAGTCCACTTTCCAGTGCCCTATCTCTCTGCAGAAGGCACACTGATTCCTTTTAAGATCCCTAAACCCTGGCCTGGACTTTGATCTTCCTCTTTCCTCCTTTCCCTTCCTTGATGAACCCCTGCCTCTTACTGTCAGTGCCTCCGCTGATGAGCTTGACTGAGAAAGATGTCTCTCCTTTCTCCTCGTCTCATAACTTGCCAGTGCAGAAGACACCTCATGATAGTCCAGAGTCTGTCTACCATTGATAAAGGTTAGAGTGAATGTCTCATACTCCTCCACCGGGAGTGAGTTCAAGAGGATTATCGCCTTGTCTTCCTCATCTATCTTGACATCCACGTTCACCAAATCTGTAAGATGCTTCGTGTAGCGGTTGATGTGTTCATTCACGGAGCTCCCCTTCTTCATCTGAAACCGGTACAGCTTACTCTTAAGCTGCAATCTAGATTCGATACTCTTGGTCAGATATTTCTTCTCAAGGGTCTCCCACAAAAGCTTCGCCGATGTCTCATGTAACACAAGATATTTTATGTCTTGTGTTAAACATGAACGAATCAACCCACATGCAGACCTGTTCATCTTCTCCCACTCTTCATCAGTGGTCGTGCTTCTCTTCTTCTCCAGAAGGAGAGTATCCTCGAGGTTCGATGCATTCAGGGCATCCATAGCCTCACATCTCCACATCCCGAAATTATTTGTGCCATTAAACTTCACCACGTCAATCCTCGGATGAGGATTCATGGTCTTAACTGAAGTATTTTCTTCTGCCATCTGGATTACTTGATCCTCTATCTATGCGGAAAAAATCAACTGGAAATAGATCACAACTTCGATAAAAATCAGATTTTTACCTTCTTCCCGAAACCCTAGATTGAGTTTCTCACCGGATCTACTCCACCAAAGATTTCTTGAGCACTCCTTGCGTCCTTCTGAGATCGACACACGATCCCACGAACACGACTACCTCTGATCTGAGATCGACACACGATCTCCACCGAATCAGATCCCGAAGCCCTCCGAATCTCCAGAAAAAATCCCAAGCGAAACCTGGGAAGCTCTGATACCACTTGTTGTGCACCGACAACAACCAGAAGAGGAATCCCTGAATCTCTAAAGCACAAAGAACAATCTCCCAAAACAGCATAAATCACACACTCAGAGAAAAAACACACGAAAATAACGATTAACGAGGTTCGGCCTTGTTGCCTACGTCCTCGGGGCAATGAAAAAGAGATTCTATTGATTTGAATAATCAATTACAATAGATGCAGCACCTCTGAGTATCAAGAGAGCTACTTCAATCCTTGGTACAACAAAACTCTAGAAATCCCGTTTAAATACAACAGATTTCTAAATCAGCAAAACAGCCCGCAACCCGACTGTCAGTCGACCGGGCGGTCGACCGACCCCATACGCCGGTCGACCAGGCCGGTCGACCGTTCCCAACCGAGAGTTGGGTCACTTCAGTCGGTCGACCCGGGCGGTCGACCGAGCTCCTCCTGCGGTCGACCGGGCGGTCGACCGCTCATGCCTTTGTGCATGTTGTGCACATCGGTCGACCGGACCGGTCGACCGAGCTCTTGCTACTGCGGGCGGTCGACGGGCCGGTCGACCGAACTCCTGCTGCTGCTGTTAACCTGTTTTGCTGCTGTCCTTTCTTCGTCTTTCGTCAACGACTTCCTCGACGATCCCTCGACGATCCTTGTCGACTTCCTCGATAATATCCTCTCTCTTTCCAACAGGTCACGCTCTCCTTAACTTGTTTATTTTTTCTTCTCTGTGAGATTCAATTTCCCGACGCCTAAACCTGACGAATACAGACTTGCCCTCAACCGATTCAAGGTACCTCCTCTAACTTAAATGCTTTACTAATTTTTTTTGGGTGTCATCAATGCAAAAAAAAAAAGTAATGGGATCAAAGTTTAGTCTTTTTTTTTTCTGACTAGAATTTGGATGGGATAATTAACAGAGCCCCAAGTTTTCGTCACTTGATTTAGAAGTAGAAAATATTTTATGTTTAGAGTTTTTGTCAGTTAATTTAAAGATTTTAAAAATTAAATAAAATAATTATAATAAATAATTCTTATCTTTATCGTCATTTTAGAGTTTTAAAGTAGTGACAGAACCTTAAACAAAAGAATCACATCACTTGACTATAATTTTAAAAAAATGTATCTAATTTTTCTTTTTCTTTCGCATACTTGTTGAAGACCAACAATGAGATGAATATGTATCGGCAGAAAGAATATGCTCCTAAAACTCATGTCTTTTGGCCAATTATGCATCCATCAAAACATCTACTTGTTTATTTTACTAAATAAAAAAAATTTCTCTTAGAAAATGATTTATTAGTTTGTGCTAGTAGGTCATAATTTGATGGGGGCCAGCACTATAGTTCTTGACTGTATTTTTCATTAAAACCATCCATTCCCTCAAAATCAATTTCTTATAGGAAAATAATTTCTTGTTGTGACTTATTTGTTCATAAATTGGTTACCTAATATATGCATAGTTCAGAAGGCTTTCCAATACTTCTCCAAGCAGATAATTGCTTGCACCAAAGGAATTCATGTATCAATGTCCCCTAATTTCTTAACCTTAAATTTAATAATGGATTAAAAAATTGGATAATTAAATAAAAATATTATTTATCTAGGGCTTACCCCATGAATTGCCTACCACCTCATATATGAAACTTTGGTTATGTTTGACACTAAGATTGTTTGAATAGTTTGTCATATGATCACATGCATCACATGAGTACTCGATCAGCTATGACTAAAAAAGACGGAATCCATCTCGCACCAGTGAAGAGACCTCAGGAAAGAAGTCTCAAGCCCCACTCACATGGGTAACCTCATCTTAGTAAGGAGTAATGAGAAATGTAGAGACCAATGCAAGTAGTGTACCATTCGGTTTTAATGGTGGGCAATTTGATGAGTTACATTAGACTTATTGCTTGTCAAAATGTCCCCATTGGCATCAATGATTGGCGATGATTGGCGTAGAGTTCTGAAAGAGTTGAAGAATAAGATATGAGATGATATTCAAATAAGCAAATTTCTATCCGTGATGCTAGATTTATAATTTTATATTTGCATTAATATCTTGCATTACGTAAAATTACACAGAGTATTCTGTTGGGATTTGGATGAACAAACAATCCTACATTGGTTAGACATGGGGATGACCTTGCGTTTATATGGATTTGTGTTACTCTACCTAGAAAGCTAGTCTTTTAGAATGGTACCCTAAGTCCTTATAAGTAGTATATGAGCCATGCCCCAACCTTAGTAGTGTGTGTGGTGTTCGATCCCCCAGGGCGCAAAAAGGCACGGGTGTAACAGAAGGCACAGTAAGATCCCTGTGAAGCTAGTTGGGCTCTCGAGAATTTGATAAGTGCTCCTACTCCACGTAAGACGCGCCACCTCCAACGCGGTGAAGAGAAATAACAGATTGCATTGTGTAAATCACCTAGAGGGGGGTGAATAGGTGATGATGCTAATCTATAAACTAAATGCGCTAAATGCGGAAGCTTAAACAAATTTTGCAACACACTTAGTACAACACACAAGTGTAGCCGAATTCCCCGTGAAGGGCTCTGAACTAACTCCTCTTGATTCCCCTAGATATCGGTTGAGGTATGAAGCTCTTGTGGTTAAGTATAAGTGAGGCACACACACAAGCAAGCCAAGCATATAATGATATAGCAATATGAAAGTTGTAAGGCACAACACAAGCAATATGAATGATATGAAATGAATGATGCTTTGCACAAATGTAAAGAGAGAGTTTAGAGATAATGGATCAAACGCAAAAACAAGGATATGTTTTGAGGTTCGAGCCTCTAGCTCTACGTCCCCGCCTTCACCGAGAAGGATTTCCAATCCACTAAGGAGTACCGAACTCCTCTCTCAACCTTACAATGCCACCGAGACAATACAACCACAATCCACCTCTACCGAAAAGGGATAAGGTCCGTAGCCAATACAATCACAATCACCTCTACCGAAGAGGGATCGAAATACCACTCCGATCAACCTCTACCAAAGAGGGATACACAAATAAATGAGGGTTTACAATCTTGGAGGCTTAATCAACCTCAAACACTTCTCTTTTTCACAAACAAAAGATCCAAAATAAATTAGGATAGAAGATAGGCTCAAGTGGATATCAAGGTGTTTTTGGAAAGCAAACAACAAAAAAAAACTACTTGGGAAATCTCTTGTAGATGATAGAAATGAAAATCCAAACAATATCCCAAAAACTTAGTTTTCTTTAATTTTCCAAAATCCTTGAAAAACAATAAAGATGAAATCTTTGAAGCTTTAAAACACTTTTTAAAACTTTAAAAATACTTCAGAAAAGTAGGAATTTTTGCTCTTGAAAATCTTATATAAATCCCCAAAGAGATGGGGTATTTATAGGCCCAACTAAAAACTAGCCGTTAGGCTGATCTGTCAGCCTGACAGGCATGCGGTCGGCCGGCCCGGCCGACCGCCAACGGTCAAAAATATGACCGTTGGGGCATCCGGTCGACCGCACGGCCGACCGCCCAGATACAGAGAGCAAAGCTTTCTGGTCCGGTCGACCGCTCAGTCGGCCGGCCCACTGTGCTGCCAGACGTGCACAAGGCTGTGCACGTCGGTCGACCATAAGGTCGACCGGCCCTTGGTTTGGTCGACCGTGAGGTCGGCCGACCTGACCTGTCAGCCACTGTTCTGGGTCAGAAACTGGGGTAAAAATTATTTTAGAAAATCTTTTATCTCTTCTAAAAAATACCCAAAAATAGTTTTATCATTTTGTATTGATATATAAACATTTGATAAATATTTTAACTCAAATATCAAGCGTATGAAACTATTTTTGTGTCTTATCATTTTTACCAAAAACCAAAACTTGTATTTTTATCAAACTTTGATTTTTCTATACATGAATAGGATAGTCAAAATAAGTTTGTATAGGAAGTTTAAGCATGCATATATAACTAGAATACATCTATTATATATATAAACCATTTAAACTTGTTTTGATCAATCTATTCATGAAAACAAATAATGGTTAAACCAAAACCAAAAAACCAATATCCAAACATAAAACGTGTGTGTTGTGCACTTGAGCATATCGACTATTCTAAGCTTTACACATGGATCTAAAATACACTAAACACTAGGATACCTAAGTCTTCTTGACGATCTTCATCTTCAAGTCGACTCGATCCCAAACGTGATCCACCGAGTGCAAAGGTATGATCTTGATGCTCGGGCACTGGAATCACCATGAAAGCTCCAAAAACTCCTTTGTTGAAGCTAATCACCAACTAATATCTTGTTAAATGATCTGAAACTAAAATCACAAGATTATTAGTAAACATAACTACATGAGTTAATCATCATCAAAACTAGAGAGGAAGGCCTCCGGGCCAACAATCTCCCCCTTTTTGATGATGACAAAACTCATGAAGTTATATATGCATGGATTAAAGTTAAGCCTCAAAGAAACTCCCCCTTAACTCATGCATAAACAAGTAAACATAAATAATATGCAATAAAGGCTCTTAAACATGAATGCATATCTATGCATAAACAATAAAAGGTTCTAGATACCAATGAAATGTTTAAAAAATAAAACATGCTCTAGATACCAATTAAAATTAAACTAAATTAAACTTAATATATGCAAAACATAAATATGCATATATAAAACACAATCAACCTCAAAATCTTTCTCCCCCTTTTTGTCAATCATCAACAAAGGGGTAAAAACCAAAACAAAACAAAATCTTCTCCCCCTTTTTAATACAAGGAAACAATCATCAATGAGGGGTAAAAGCAAAACTAAATCAATAAATTTTTCTCCCCCTTTTTGTTCGAAACAAAGAATCAACAAAGGGTTAATAAAAATATTAAAAATGAGAACATTGTTTTTATTGTGTTGACCCCTTTTTGTCTAAAATAAAAACAAAAACCAAATAGGGGTGACAATCAATTAAGGTACCAATTGAAAATATGTCAAAGTAGCATCTTGATACCAATTGAAGGTAAATATAAATCAATCAACAAATGGTATATGCGATATACATTCATGAAGAGGAAGATGTGAAGCTTCCCTACATAGATACATTACATGAAGGAGGGATGACAAGCCCTAATTCACATAACGTACACTATGTAATGCATAAGAGGAGATGTGAAGCTCCCCCTACACACGTGTATCACATAAATAAAAGTTGTCAAGCTCTTCAATACAAGATACACTCATCATGAATCTATATGTAGAAGAGATGTTAAGCTCTCCTTGCATATAGGCAATACAAATCAAAACTTTTGTATTTATCTTTAAACAAAATTTTGAGATACCAATTTTAAAACATTCAAATAAATATCTTGATATCAAAAGAGAGTATTTTTCTTTTTAAGTATATGATATCAATTAAAATTTTGTATTTTCTATCATAAAGTAAGGGAGTGAAAATACAAATACCAATTGTAAATATGAAAATCGAATTTTCTCCCCCTTTATGAAATACCAACAAAATACATGTATAAGCTTGTCTAAGAATATCAATTGAAAGCTAAATTAATTGAAACAAAGTTGAAGCTTAAGCTTAGCATAAAACAAACATATATATGTATGAAAAATAGATACCAATTGAAATTGATATTCTTGAAATTGAAAGCATACATACATACAAACATATATGAGTATACAAGAAGGTCAAAATTGATGCCAATTGAAAGAATTCAATGATACCAATTGAAACAACAATAATGATCAAGTGTATACATCATATAACTACCACCCAATCATGTTCAAGTTTTAAAATGATTTTCACTATAAAGCATACATGAGCATGATCTCCCATCTAACCACCCATAGATGGTAGGGGTTTTAAAAAAAAATAGATTTGAAAAATAAAGTATATTTGAAATACTCTACCAAAATGAAGAATACTGTAACTAGTTATATGAAAAATTTGTAAACTAGTACGAAATCCTTCAAGTAAGGAATAAAACAAAATTGTTTTTCATGAAAATATGAAATTCACAAAATAGTCAACACTCATAATCCACTAAGCATAAATATGACTCATGAAAATAAACACATGAGTAAACAATAAATGTGAGTGTACAAATAAGATGTGAAGATCATAATCATGAAAATTGACATTCAAGCTCAAAATTCTTTTAAACATGAAAACCTAAAAAATCATCAAAACTATTTAATCTTCAAGGTATATGTATGTCCTATACAAACTAAAGTATACATACATATCTAAAACACAACGAGTCCACAAAGATATATACATGAAGGCACGTGGCTCAAAAGGATGTATATGTATAACAATAATTTGGATAAAATAGACATATACATGAAGTTAAATATAAACACATGGAAACATAAAAAACTAAATTTTCATTAAAACAAATTTCATTTCAAGGTATATGTATGATTTGTCAACACAAAAAGTATACATACATATCCCTAAACACAATTGAGTCCATATGTATAGATTTGCATGAAAGGCAAATGACTCAAGGGGTATACATGTATAACTTAAGGTTTGACAAAATAGACATATACATGAAATGAAAACACATGATCATAAAACAAAACCAAAAATGGGAATACAAGTTTAAAATGTATGAATCATCAAAACTAGACTATACTAGCACATCTAATGGGAACAAACAAGCATTTAAGCACAAACATATATAGATTTATTTGTAGCCCACTATATGCACAAATATATATCTAGTCTTAATGAAAACTAACATTTAAACATATATTCAAATCATGAAGCATAAAATGGGATATAAATTATCATGATAAACATAAACATGATTATTATATAAATTCACATGTTATTAAACCTATGATAAACATGATAGCTAAACAAATAGTGAGAACACAAAATAATAGTCCATATTAAACATGGGTGTCTCAAATACTATACATGTATGTCAAGAGTCTAATAATCATGGCATTTTCATAATAATCACTAAACAATAAAACATGCTATATATAATAAATATGAAAAGCATGCAAATAAATGGGAGTTAGGGATCGTTACCAAAACCTAGAAGGCAACTCTCCTTGTCTCCAAAACATGGTGGTCTTCCCACCAAACCTTCCTTGAAAGTGATGCATCCAAATAATTTCCATGAAGCTCGGAACGCATCCACTCTAAGGTACCATCAACTCTCACGTCATGCGAGAGCCCACACCTACATCAAAAACACGAGGGGTGGTCTTTGGTACCCACAACTTTTTGGGTCCATGGGGGTTAGTATCATTCCTAACCCAAACAAATTTATTTGCTAAATTTGAAACATGTATTCTATCATAACAAAATTTAGTAAGGTGGCCCTTACGTCCACAATGTGTACAAGTGCACACATGAGCATACATGTGATGGTGTCCGTGAGGAGCATGTGTATGCCGTGATGGGTGTGCATACATAGGTGGAACTTGTTTCTTTCGAAACAAAGATTCCAAACGTGTATGGCCCACAATACATTAGCTTAAAGTGGAGCCCAAACAATCAACACTCTTCTTAAGCAAAGATATATCATTTTTAATTAAAGAAGAAGTGTGGCATGCAATGGGTGATTTAGATGGAACTACCCTAGCATGGTAAACATGTGAATCCAAATCCTTTTTCAAAATAATATTTTTCTTTAAACAAATTTCTAACTCTTTTGAAATGAAATCAATTTCTCTTTTTAGAGAATCATTATCTCTTAAAACAAATTCAACTTTTAAAGACAAAACATCATTATTCTTCAAAAGAGTTTCACGATCATTTTTAGATTTTAAAACTTTATTTTCTTTTAGTGCAAGATCAAGTTGAGACCTTAATGAATCCCTTTCATTATATATCTCCACTTTTTGTTGCAAAACACAATCAAGTTTAGAAGACAATTTTTCATTTTCTTTATTTAAAGCAAAAGTCTTCTTTTTCAAAACTTTATATTTTTCTATCAATTTTTCACAAACTATAGAAAGTTCTTCATTTAAAGCATGGGCATCATAATCATCACATGAAGAACTAGCATCAAAACTATCTAGTTGAATTTCCGATTGTACCACAAGGGAGTCATTCCCTTGGATCATATAGCATTGTTAATCAGATTCTCCACTAGTCTCCACCTCTTGTTGGATAGGCAATTGAAGCTTGGAGGTGGTGGTGGTTGTCAACTTGTTCCACACTTGAAAAAGCGGAATCAAGATTAGAAACAAGCAAAAGATAATCTTTAGGTAGCGTGCTTCTAATGGCCTCAAGGGCTTGTGCATTGGCCCCTATATGCTTGCTATCACTAAGGAAGGATTCCTTGGTAATGGCAAGGTGAACCTTATATCCTAGGGTTACTAAATAAACAGACATCCTAGTTTTCCAAACAATGATGTTGGAAGGGTCAAACGTAGGTGGGGTCATGAAGTCCATGGTATAAACTATATGTGTGCAAATAAGCAAATGCAAATGATAGATTAGCAAATAAAGGATCTCACTCCTAGGATGTTAAGCCTAAGTATCAGGAGCGTAGGCTCTGATACCAATTGTAAAACACCTAGAGGGGGGTGAATAGGTGATGATGCTAATCTATAAACTAAATGCGCTAAATGCGGAAGCTTAAACAAATTTTGCAACACACTTAGTACAACACACAAGTGTAGCCGAATTCCCCGTGAAGGGCTCTGGACTAACTCCTCTTGATTCCCCTAGATATGGGTTGAGGTGCTATATGAAACTCTTGTGGTTAAGTATAAGTGAGGCACACACACAAGCAAGCCAAGCATATAATGATATAGCAATATGAAAGTTGCAAGGCACAACACAAGCAATATGAATGATATGAAATGAATGATGCTTTGCACAAATGTAAAGAGAGAGAGTTTAGAGATAATAGATCAAACGTAAACACAACGATATGTTTCGAGGTTCGAGCCCCTAGCTCTACGTCCCCGCCTTCACCGAGAAGGATTTCCAATCCACTAAGGAGTACCGAACTCCTCTCTCAACCTTACAATGCCACCGAGACAATACAACCACAATCCACCTCTACCAAAGAGGGATAAGACCCGTAGCCAATACAATCACAATCATATCTACCGAAGAGGGATCCAAACACCACTCCGATCAACCTCTACCAAAGAGGGATACACAAATAAAGGAGGGTTTACAATCTTGGAGGCTTAATCAACCTCAAACACTTCTATTTTCCACAAACAAAAGATCCTAAATAGATTAGGATAGAAGATAGGCTCAAGTGGATATCAAGGTATTTTTGGAAAGCAAACAACAAAGAAAAACTACTTGGGAAATCTCTTGTAGATGATAGAAATGAAAATCCAAACAATATCCCAAAAACCTAGTTTTCTTTAATTTTCCAAAATCCTTGAAAAATAATAAAGATGAAATCTTTGAAGCTTTAAAACACTTTTTAAAACTTTAAAAACACTTCAGAAAAGTAGAAAATTTTGCTCTTGAAAATCTTATATAAATCCCCAAAGAGATGGGGTATTTATAGGCCCAACCAGAAACTAGCCGTTAGGCTGAACTGTCAGCCGACAGGCCTGCGGTCGGCCGGCCCGGCCGACCGCCAACAGTCAGAAATATGACCGTTGGGGCATCCGGTCGACCGCACGGCCGACCGCCCAGATACAGAGAGCAAAGCTCTCTGGTCCGGTCGACCGCTCGGTCGGCCGGCCCACTGTGCTGCCAGACGTGCACAAGGCTGTGCACGTCGGTCGACCGTGAAAATCACCTAGAGGGGGGTGAATAGGTGATAATGCTAATCAATGCACAATTTAAAAATATGATGCAACAATCGCCCAAAACAAGACTAAGAGCTGAATGCCCCGTGAAGGGTTCTGAACTCCTTCCTCCTGATTCCTCGTAAAATGAGTTGGAGGTGCGCAATGCAACCTTGTTGTATGGGACAAAGATTGACAAGATGAATGACAACAAGTGAAAATAGCAATGACAATCAAAAGCAATTAGTAATAGCAATGAAAGTAGAGCAAGAACAAGGAAAAGTAAACCAAACCCAAACACCAAGAATTGTTATCGAGGTTCGAGCACCCAGCTCTACTTTCCCGCCTTCCCCAGAAGGATTCCAACCACTTCTACTATCACAAAGATGTCACAAATACACCGGAGTACCCAACTCTACAATCTCAAGTACAAGTTCTCTCTTGGTAGTCAAAAGACCACAAACTTTCTCTTTCAAAATTCTCTTCTCTTACAAAGATCCTTAGAGAACAATGAGTAGGAATGAAGCTCTTGTGTGCAAAGAGAAAAGAAAATGAAATCAGAGAATTCTTGAAAGCACTTCAGAAAATGAGAGAGAATTTCAGCATAAAAACCAAGAAACCAAGTCTTTTTGAAAGCCTTAAACTTGTGAAAATTTTGATAATTTTTCTAGTAACCAATCTCTCCCTAAACACCCATATTTATAGGAGAGGGCTAGGGTTTAGAGATAAAACATTTTTAAGGCTAATCAGAAAGTATTAAAACCAAAACATGTCACTTAAACACACTTAAGTGAGAAAAGGACAAAAATAAACCAGCTCAGAAAACTAGCCGTTACTGTTTAAACGGCTAGTCCGGTCGACCGCCCGGTCGACCGCTAGTTCAAAAGAATTAGCCGTTGCAGGCTGACGGTCGACCGTGCCGGTCGACCCAAACAAACAGAGAGCTCTGCTCTCAGACCCGATCGACCCGGACGGTCGACCGTCCAAGGTCTGCCAAACGTGCACAGATTTGTGCACGTCGGTCGACCGACCCGGTCGACCGACTTCAAGCCTAGTCGACTTGTCAGAAGACTAGTCGACTAGTTGAAGTCTGGAACAGAAAACTGGGTCAGAAAAACAGTTTAAAAATATTTTGAAAAATCTTTTAACACTCCTAAAAATCACCAAAAATAGTTTTATCATTTTGCATTGATATATAAACATGTGGTAAAAATTTTAGCTCAAATATCAATCAATATGAACTATTTTTGTCTCTTATCATTTTTACCAAAAACCAAAAACTGTATTTTCTAAAACTTGGATTTTAAATAGAAAATACATTTTGTCCAAAACTCTTCCAAATACAAAAACATGATATTTAAACATTTTGAAGCATGATGTATATGGATATAATCCTATATATATGAAACATATGTATATCATAGTTGTTGTCATAAATTCCAAAATAAGTTTTGATAAAACACAAAACTTAAAACACATGAATAGGTATGTCAAAGTAAGTTTGTAGGTTGAAGATAGTATACAAACTATTTTTGTACATGTTATAGGAAATATGTTTGGAAACAAGATGTGCACAAAAACGTGTGTGATAGAGCTTCAAACCTACTCACTATTCTTTAACAAAACTCTAAACTAAAAACAAATCTAATAAATTATCTTGAGCAATCTTGAAGTCTTGATCCAAGCTATGCCTTGCTAGAGCCTTCACTTCTATGTTCCTTCTATGATGTCCAATATGCCTTCTTTACTTCATGAACCTAGAAATTCTTGCAATAGCTAAGCAATGGCCTCCAAATATGGTACAAACCTGAAACTTATCTTAACAAACTAATTAGTACCATATAACTCTTATTTGTTTTGTTATCATCAAAACTCTAAACAAAACAGAGAGTGTAACCTTTTGGGCCAACAATCTCCCCCTTTTTGATGATGACAAAACAAATAGGCTATAAACAAAAAATATAGGGGAGGAGAAAGCTCCCCCTCAAATTATGCTATATTAAACAAAGAAAAATAATGTAATTTGTAATTTGAAAGTAAACATCATGAAACCGAAGACCATGAGAATTTTAAAACACTTGCAAAACACTTAAACTCAAATTACAAGAATTCATGAAAACACATCAAAAACTAAAACATATATAAACTCATATGGAACCAAAACCATATGAACTTATATTTCCATACATAAACTCATTCTCCCCCTTTTTGTCATACATCAAAAAGGGTTGTGAAAACATTTTTATTCAATAACACAAACATTAAGTTCACCACAAATGAAGGAAAATCTAGCAAAATCAAGTGGTTTAGTGAAAATATTGGCTAGTTGTAAATCCGTAGAAACATAATCAATATCTATATCTTCTTTCTCAAAATGATCTCTAAGAAAGTGATATCTAATCTCAATGTGCTTGGTCTTACTATGTTGATTTGCATTCTTTGTCATATGAATAGTACTAGTATTATCACAAAATATTTTTATATGGTTATAAATGCAAATCATAATCAAGGAGAGTATGTTTCATCCAAAGGACTTGTGCACAACAAGCCCCCGCGGCAACATACTCCGCCTCGACGGTTGAGAGAGCTACAGAATTTTGTTTCCTAGAGGACCATGAAATAAGACAATTACCAAGAAATTGACATGTCCCACTAGTACTCTTTCTATCTACTCTACAACCCGCATAGTCGGCATCCGAATAACTCGTCATTGAGAAATCTCCGATTTTCGGATACCATAGACCCATTCCAATCGTTCCCTTAATATAACGAATAATGCGTTTTACCGCAATAAGATGGGACTCTTTGGGACACGATTGAAATCTAGCACAAAGACACACACTAAACATGATATCCGGCCTACTTGCCGTCAAATACAAAAGACTACCTATCATGCTTCTATACAATTTAATATCAACATTTTTACCTTGGTCATCCTTATCAAGCTTGGTGGTAGTTGCCATAGGAGTGTTGCAAACATTTGAGTCTTCAAGTCCAAACTTCTTTACGAGTTCCTTTGCGTATTTGGCTTGACATATGAAGTTCCCATCTTGCAATTGCTTGATTTGGAGTCCAAGAAAGAAATTAAGCTCACCCATTGAAGACATTTCAAATTCACATTGCATAACCTTTTCAAATTCCTTGCATAAAAACTCATTAGTAGAACCAAAAATTATATCATCAACATAAATTTGCATAATTAAAATGTCATTATCAACATGCTTAGTGAATAGTGTTGTATCTACTTTGTCTTTAATAAAATCATTTGAAATGAGAAAACTAGAAAGCCTTTCATACCAAGCTCTTGGAGCTTGTTTCAATCCATACAAAGCTTTATCAAGTTTAAAAACAAAATCGGGATGAACATGATCAACAAAACCGGGAGGTTGAGCAACATAAACTTCTTCATTTATAAAACCATTCAAAAATGCACTTTTCACATCCATTTAAAAAAGTTTAAAATTTTTGAAAGATGCAAAAGCTAGTGTCATCCGTATGGCTTCAAGCCGTGCTACGGGTGCAAAGGTCTCTGATTAGTAGTAAAAAATGCATAATTGTCATCATATTTACCATCACATTTGCACATTTATTCATATTATAATGCACATTTATTAATATTTTGTTATTTAATGTGTGCAGGCCTCAAATTATTATTTTAATAATAAATAAAACTTAAAAGAGCCCAAAAGCCCAGATCCAAGCCCATGTTTGAAGCCCAGGTGCAAAAGCGCAAATATCAATTGTCAAAGTGCAAATATACAAGGGCTAAAGTTGCAATTATTAAAGATGAGGGAAGGATAGAATTCTACCCAACCCTAAACTCTTGCAGGATGAGCATAAAAGCCAAAGATAAGAAGGAAATTCGTGGATAAAAGATTTGGGATATTTGAGATCAAGGTAACTTGATTTCTAAGTTATCTCGAAATCCCAAGATGAAGAGCCAGGATCACACTTCCAGAAGCAAACGCCCAGATGAACGGATCGGGAGAGGCCACGCGCCAAAGCGCGTGGCCAGAAGAGCCAGTTTTGCCGCAAAATTGCGGCAAAAACCAGGATTTTGCGGCAATTTAGATGAGATCAGTTTTCAGTTTTTGTGGGCAGGTTTATCCAGGACTCTTCGGCCTTCTGCACCTATAAATATCCCTGCAGGCGCAGCAGAGGGGGCATCCAGAGACGTATTAGGGTTTTCTTTTAGCTATTTCTCTTTAAATTTCAAGCAAGTTGTAATTTTTATTTCAAGCACATTGTGGAAGAAGGAGCTTGTATTTGGGAGACGTTCATCGAATAAAGGTTACCTTTTTCCTATTTAACTTTCTGCTATTTTTAATTTTATTTTGTGATCTCTCTGGTTTTCTTTTTAATCTGTGATCTCTTCTGGTTTTCTTTTTCTTTGCTTCTTTGCAATCTTTCATATTAAATAAAAATAAATAAATAAATAAATTGAAAAGAAAAAAAAGAATGATGATGAACTAATTTCCTTTAGTGGTTTGCTGAGATTCTTAACCCTAGAGCTGTTAAGATTTGATCGGATTGAGGACATCTCTAGAAACCCTCGGTTTAATAATAACTTTTCTTGAAGATCAAACAAATAACTAGACTTTTTAATCTAGGATGCATATTAAAAAGACCCTTCATGACTTCAAACTTAAGAACTAGGACAGCCTAACTTTAAGATTAATCTTCTATTAAGCTGTACCTAGATGTTAGGATGAACCATAGTTTGATTTTTAAGTAATGTAACTTTGTTAGAGTCTAGTATTGGTTTTTCTTACTTGAATTAGTCTTAAAAATCTAGGGTAAATTACATATACTTCAATGTGATGATCAATCTTCTTAACTTGCAATAGGGTTGTGGTAGAAGATCAGCAAAGCCACATCTTTCATATCATATATCTCAAATCTAATCACTTCTTCTCTTATTTTGAAGTTAAAGAGGAATCGGGTCGAAAAGCTTGCATCGCATCCTTCCCTGAGGATCACGACCCGCTTGAGCCCTTGCTACAGCGGATTCACATTGAGACTAAGAAATCTGAACTTTAATTCTTTTTATTCTTAAAATCTCAATCAAAATTTTGGCGCCGTTGTCGGGGAAGGAACGACACGATTTCCTCAATCTAATCATTTTTTATTTTCTGTTTGCAGATACAGGGAACAGGAAAACAAAGCAGCAGCGAGGACATATTGCAACCCTGTGCCTCTGCCCTAGAAGGCAGAGCACTTGGGCCTACTCCTTTGCCGCAGATCCGCGGCAAAAGCCGCAGAAACGCGGCAAGAGTAGTTAACTACTCACAGAAATTTCTGCAGGTTGCTTTGCATTACAAAAATCTGCTTACTGCTGTGATTATTTTTCTCTGTGATCACTCTGCAACTGCTAATTAATAACATTAACCCATTTGTTGAAAAAAAAAAATTTATTTTAGACTCTTGCATTCAGGGCACGTGTCTATTTATATTTTTTTAATTCTGTTGAAGAGTGCTGGCGATAAGGTACGTTTGCATAGCATATAGATTAGGAAACACTCTTGGTTGTTTACTGCTTTCTTGAGTGATTACTTTTCTACCGCTTTACACGTACACTAATTCATCTTAAGGGCATAACCCATAAGCAAGATAAGGTGGGGATTTCATCACCCTTCCTTGGCCCAAAAATCATATCCGTCACACTCACAACCCTAACTTTAATTAAAATTTGACTAGACGTTGGCCCTAGGTTAACTCGGACTCAATAGGAGATTGACCGAAGAAGGAAAATTGTTCGAAATTAACCCTTGTCAAATCGGTGTCTAGGTAGGGGATTGAGGGCCGAAAGCCCGAAGAACGGTGGTTATTTAATTAAGGAACGTCTCTGACGGAAAACCTCCCACCGGTCTTGCCACCTACCTGGCCGATTAGCTTGTGGTTAACGTCGACAATAGACCTCCTAAGGACAGTCTAAAGTTAGGAGTCGTCTAGGTCAAGGATAACCCTAGATTAAGATTTTTGATTGTTTTTCTTTTTTATTGATTTATTGGGTGAACTTGTTTGCTGATTGTGCATGTCCGCTTGGTCGAGAGACCCACTTACATCCAGGCTAACTAGAACTAGTTTACCACCCGAGCAAAAGCCCGACCCACACATGGCACAACCAATATCACTCCAAGATAGGTTCTATCCTATTAGGACCTCTCTTCCTTCTTGCATCAAGCTTAACGATGAAGGTGTTGACCCATTTGAGCTTAAGCCACAATACATCAACACCCTTCCGAAATTTCATGGACTTGACTCCGAGGATGCATACTTCTTCATAAGGGAATTTGAGGAAGTATGTCTCATGATGAATATTCCTAAGTTAGGAAAAGATGACATCAAACTTAGGTTTGTACCCTTTGCTTTGAAGGATTTAGCAAAGAAATGGCTCTACAGTCTAGAGGCCGGTTCAATATCTTCGTGGGATAATTTTGTTAAGGCATTCTTAAAAAAATTTTATCCCGTCCACAAGACTGCACTGATTAGGAAGAACATCTTACAGTTTAAGCAAACAGCCAATGAACCTTTTTGGAAATATTTCGAACGTTTCAAGGACCTCCTTGCCCAATGCCCTCACCATGGGATAGAGAAATGGCGACTTTGCCAAGTTCTATATGATGGATTTGAATATCAAACTAAGACATTGTTAGAATCCATGTGCCAAGGAGGATTTCTGAAAAAGGACGAAACTGATGGATGGTTATTGTATGAGCAATTAGCTGAAAATACCATCCAATGGGAACCTACTCCGGAAAAACTTAGGACTAATGACCCTACTTCTTCTAAAGGAGGTATCCATTCCATTGAGGCCAACATAGCAACCGATGCTAAGTTAGCTGCTGTTATGCGAAGACTTGAGGCTCTTGAAACTAAAGAACCAGTCTCTGTGAACCAAGTCAGCCCAACATCTTCGGTGGGCTGTACTTATTGTCAAAATATGAACCATGTGTTCGAGGAATGTCCCGTCTTTATCGCGCATCAAAGCTTGCCCGAACATATGAGTGCGGCCTTCACAAGGCCCACCAACAATCCGCCCGCCAACAATCCATATTCGCCCACCTACAATCCCGGTTGGAGAAACCATCCCAATTTGTCATGGGGCCAAAGTAACAATGATCAAACTAGGCCCAAATTCTCCAACAATTTCCAAAATCCGCCCTATCAAAATCCTCCACCCTCTTTCAAATATTCACAAATGGAAACAAAGCTCTCCAATATGGAAAGAAAGGTGGACACTCTCGTTAAAAGCAATGACACACTGGCTCAAGTCTTGACTAGGATAGAGATGCAAATGAATCAGCAAGAAAGGCAAAAGGGTACTCTACCCAGTCAACCATTCCCAAACCCTAGGAACTCTAGTCAAGCTCACTTGGCTGAAGAAAATCATATGAGTCAGTGCAATGCGATTCATACATTGCGGTCGGGAAAACAAGTTGATAACCAAGTATCAACACCATCAAGTTCTAAACAAGCATTCAGCTTGCCTGATCCCACTCCATCTCAACTTGATGCCAACAACACGAAAAAAGACAAGTCAGCCGAAGATATGCACAAGCCCATCGCACCCTACCCAAATAGGCTTAAAGATAAGCAATGTGCACAAATGGATAAGTTACGCGAGATTTTTAATCAAGTCAAGATCAATATACCTCTTCTTGATGCAATTCAACAAGTCCCTAAGTATGCCAAGTTTATTAAGGACATGTGCACAAAGAAGAGAAAGACTAATGTGCCCAAGAAGGTTTTTCTAGCCACTAACATTAGTGAGCTATTGTCCAACTAGATCTCTGTCAAGTATAAGGACCCTGGTTGCCCCACCATCTCTTGCACAATAGGTCAAACTGTAATTAAGCATGCACTTCTTGATTTGGGAGCAAGTATCAACTTACTCCCCTTCTCAGTCTACCAACAACTTGGGTTGGGCGAACTTAGTCCGACTAAGGTTACAATCCAATTAGCTGACCGATCCATAAAAATTTCCAAAGGAGAAATTACCGATATGCTCATCCGAGTTGGGGAGTTTATCTACCCAGTAGATTTTGTTGTTCTGGAGACCGAACCTGTATCCACTCTTCGGTCTCAAACTCCCGTTATCCTAGGGCGTCCGTTCCTTGCAACTGCAAATGCGATCATAAATTGTAGGAATGGATCCATGAGGTTGACCTTTGGAAACATGACTAAAGAGGTCAATGTCTTCAACCTGGAAAACCAATCTCGTAAGATAAAAGACCAAACATTTGAGGTGAACTTCATCGAGAACATTTGTGAAAAAGAAAGTGAAAATGAGTCTCTATTTCTTGACAAGTTATTTGAGGATAAGTGCGATTTTAGTGATAAGATGACACATGTTGAGGATTATAATTTTAAAGTTCCCTTTAAAAAACGAAGATTTGATCTAAGTATCTTCAAAGAGCCAAGCACTGAAATATCGCATGAGAATATAGTTCAAGAAACTCCGATTGACTTAACTTTCGAAAGTCTCTTTGAAGAAGAACTCCTGTGTTTAGATACACCGATTAAGGAGATGTTGGTTAATTATTCACTTCCAGGAAAAAGTGTTGATTTAAGTTTTGAGGAGATGTACGGAACTGAGCTAGAATTTCTCTGCAAGGAAGTTCCAACTGAAAGGTGTGATGAATTTTTAAATAATGGAGGTGGACATATGATGAGGAAGAGCCTAAAGAAGATGAAACTGGGGGGAGAGAAAGTTAAAACAAAAATGTTGGTCTCCCCATTGTGCCTTATAAAGAGAACCCATTCGAATGATGGGAAACGAGCTAGAGGGATGAATCCTAAGCAGCTCTAGGTGAGAGTGATACATGTGTTGTACATATTATGGTATACTATTATTTTTTGCCTCTCTTTACATTTTTCTTCATGCATTCATGCATTTCATACATTGAGGACAATGCATGAGATAAGTGTGGGGGAGGGTTTACTAACATAGAAAAGATTAATTAATAAAATAAAAAAATATTTTTCTCTTTATTTGTTCTAACATTTCAAAAAAAAAAATTAAAAAAAAAACTTATAAAAAGGATAATACTTTGACTTATTTTTTGAAAGAAATCTAAGTTAGTTTTAAGGATTAGGAAAATCATGATTAGGATTTCTAAAAACTTGGTCAAAATAAATAAATTGTTTAAATTTTAGGTATAGGAGGAGAAATTGAATAATTAGTTAGTCTTAATTTTAACTTAATGAAATGTGCATTCCTAGTACATATCTAGGATTCTAAGACAAAGACCTTGTGCCTCATAAAAAAAAATAAAAAAAAAATATCACCAATTAAGCTGGATACATGTGCCTCAAGAAGCATAAGTATTCACGCCTAAAGGTGAGTTCTAAATAAAAATAAAGTCCTTAGTTTTGTGGCCTAGTTCATTCGAATTTGAGTCCGCGGGGTGTTTTCTCACCTGGTGCCCTAAAGCCGATCGGTTTGGGAGCCACCGACTTTAAGTTCGCTACATGGGTGGATTAGAAAGCCTAAGAAAAATGAGAAATATTATACATGTATTAACACATCTATTAGTCAATTAGTTAGGTATGAGGGCCTCAAGAAGCCTTGATACTTATACGAAAGAAAATTAGATAAGTTATACATGCCAAAAAAAAAAATTTATATTAACACATCTAATAGTCAATTAGTTAGGTATGAGGGTCTCAAGAAGCCTTGATACTTACACGAAAGAAAATTAGATGATGTTATAAAAATACTAAAGAGGCATGAGAGTCCAAGTTAAGGAATTCCTAGATTCACAAGGGTGCGTATGACTTTTGGTAACGAAAAAGATTATATTAGAAATTCAATTTTAATCCTTACCTAAAATGAATAACAATTGACTTTATAAAGACTAGGTTTGAAGAATGAATAAAAATGAGGATCCTAAAACTTATAGACTACTTAGTCTCTTCCAATATAAGTCAAATATTTTCCTTTTTATGGATTTTGTGGGTGTAATCCGCTGAAAACCCTCACGAGACAACACTCGTCCTCTAGGCTAACCTAGGGGTTTAACGGCTTGTTGCACACGCTAAGTGCAACCGTGATTCCTACGAAAGTGAGTTAGTTAGATTAGATTTTCTTTTTCTTTTTGATTTTTACTCGAGGACGAGCAAAAAGATAAGTGTGGGGGTGTGATTAGTAGTAAAAAATGCATAATTGTCATCATATTTACCATCACATTTGCACATTTATTCATATTATAATGCACATTTATTAATATTTTGTTATTTAATGTGTGCAGGCCTCGAATTATTATTTTAATAATAAATAAAGCTTAAAAGAGCCCAAAAGCCCAGATCCAAGCCCATGTTTGAAGCCCAGGTGCAAAAGCGCAAATATCAATTGTCAAAGTACAAATATACAAGGGCTAAAGTTGCAATTATTAAAGATGAGGGAAGGATAGAATTCTACCCAACCCTAAACTCTTGCAGGATGAGCATAAAAGCCAAAATAAGAAGGAAATTCGTGGATAAAAGATTTGGGATATTTGAGATCAAGGTAACTTGATTTCTAAGTTATCTCGAAATCTCAAGATGAAGAGCCAGGATCACACTTCCAGAAGCAAACGCCCAGATGAACGGATCGGGAGAGGCCACGCGCCAAAGCGCGTGGCCAGAAGAGCCAGTTTTGCCGCAAAATTGCGGCAAAAACCAGGATTTTGCGGCAATTTAGATGAGATCAGTTTCCAGTTTTTGTGGGCAGGTTTATCCAGGACTCTTCGGCCTTCTGCACCTATAAATATTCCTGCAGGCGCAGCAGAGGGGGCATCCAGAGACGTATTAGGGTTTTCTTTTAGCTATTTCTCTTTAAATTTCAAGCAAGTTGTAATTTTTATTTCAAGCACATTGTGGAAGAAGGAGCTTGTATTTGGGAGACGTTCATCGAATAAAGGTTACCTTTTTCCTATTTAATTTTCTGCTATTTTTAATTTTATTTTGTGATCTCTCTGGTTTTCTTTTTAATCTGTGATCTCTTCTGGTTTTCTTTTTCTTTGCAATCTTTCATATTAAATAAAAATAAATAAATAAATAAATTGAAAAGAAAAAAAAAGAATGATGATGAACTAATTTCCTTTAGTGGTTTGCTGAGATTCTTAAAGCAACCCTAGAGCTGTTAAGATTTGATCGGATTGAGGACATCTCTAGAAACCCTAGGTTTAATAATAACTTTTCTTGAAAATCAAACAAATAACTAGACTTCTTAATCTAGGATGCATATTAAAAAGACCCTTCATGACTTCAAACTTAAGAACTAGGACAGCCTAACTTTAAGATTAATCTTCTATTAAGCTGTACCTAGATGTTAGGATGAACCATAGTTTGGTTTTTAAGTAATGTAACTTTGTTAGAGTCTAGTATTGATTTTTCTTGCTTGAATTAGTCTTAAAAATCTAGGGTAAATTACATATACTTCAATGTGATGATCAATCTTCTTAACATGCAATAGGGTTGTGGTAGAAGATCAGCAAAGCCACATCTTTCATATCATATATCTCAAATCTAATCACTTCTTCTCTTATTTTGAAGTTAAAGAGGAATCGGGTCGAAAAGCTTGCATCGCATCCTTCCCTGAGGATCACGACCCGCTTGAGCCCTTGCTACAACGGATTCACATTGAGACTAAGAAATCTGAACTTTAATTCTTTTTATTCTTAAAATCTCAATCAGTCTCCTCAAAGTCAATTCCCTCAACTTGAGTGTAACCTTGGGCCACTAACCTAGCCTTATTCCTAATCACATTTCCGGACTCATCCATCTTGTTTCTAAAGATCCACTTAGTACCAATTATTGGTCTATCATGGGGCCTAGGAACAAGGTGCCAAACTTGGTTGCGCTCAAATTGATTGAGTTCCTCTTGTATGGCTAGCAACCAATATGAGTCCGCCTCGGCTTCGAGGATGCTTTTGGGTTCAAAATGAGAAATGAAAGCAAAGTTACCACATAGGTCATGGAGTTTGGAGCGAGTTGTTACCCCTTTAGATGCATCACCTAAGATGAGCTCCTTGGGATGATTTGTAGCGTATCTCCAAGCTTTAGGAAGCGGTTGAGAGCTTTCCTCTTTATCCTCTTGAACATCACCAATTGATTCTAGCTTTTCTTCTTGAGCGGGTGAGTCCTTCAAGGATAGTTTCTCCATGTCTTCACCTAATGGCTCAATCTCTACAACATTCTCAACAAACACATTAGATTCTTCAAATTTAACATGCATGGATTCTTCAATGGTAAGTGAAAATCTATTGAATACTCTATAAGCTTTACTAGTTGTAGAATATCCAACAAAGATTGCTTCATAAGCCTTAGCATCAAATTTACCCAAGTTATCTTTAGTGTTCAAAACAAAACACTTGCAACCAAAAACTTTGAAATATGTAACATTAGGTTTTCTAGAATGATACATTTCAAAAGATGTTTTGGAAGAATTTTTACATAAATAAATACGATTTGATATATAGCATGCGGTGTTTACGGCCTCGGCCCATAGATATTGAGGGAGGTCATACTCACTTATCATTGTCCTAGCCATCTCTTGAAGTGTTCTATTTTTCCTTTCTACAACTCCATTTTGTTGTGGAGTTCTAGGATAAGACATTTCATGCTTAATTCCCTTTTCATCACAATAAGTCATAAAGAGTTGGTTAACAAACTCACCACCTCTATCACTCCTTATTCTCAAAATCGAAAAACCCTTTTCTTTTTCAACTCTTTTTCGAAAAATCTTAAAACGAGAAAAAGTTTGATCTTTGTGTTCCAAGAAGAAAACCCAAGTGAAACGGGAAAAATCATCAACTAAAACAAATGCAAATCTACTACCATTTAAGCTCTTAGTTTTAGTAGGTCCAAAAAGATCCATATGAATTAATTCTAAAGGCCTAGTTGACATGATATCCTTGATTGGTTTGAAGGAAGACTTGGTTTGTTTCCCAAGTTGGCACGCACCACAAATGCGGTCTTTCTCAAACTTCAAGCAAGGTATACCCTTCACCAATTCCTTAGAATTAATCCTAGAAAGATGGTCAAAAGATGCATGTCCTAATCTTCTATGTAAAGCCAAGAATTTTCATCAAAAGCATTTAAGCATTTAGTAGAACATTTCACATTAAGCATGTCAATAATATAAACATTATCATCACGAAAACCGGTGAGAATACAATCATTGGTTTTAACATCAAAAATCTTGCAAGAAGAATCATCAAAAACAACTTTAAGTCCACGATCACAAAATTGACTAATGCTAAGCAAATTATGTTTCAAACCATCAATAAGTATAACATTTTCTATAATGGGAGATGCACCAATTTGAATGTTACCTATACCGATGATAGTGCCTTTGGAGTCATCCCCGAAGGTGACGGAGCTACCTTCCTCGTACCTTGATAGGGTTGTAAAGTTATTGATGTCCCACGTCATGTGTCTTGAACAACCACTATCAAGATACCACTGCTCCCTACGTCTTGGAGCCTTGGTGTGTACCTACATCAAATAATTTAGGACTTGATTTTGGTACCCACATTTTCTTGGGTCCTAAAGGGTTAGTTTCATTAACCCAAACAAGATTATTTGGTCTATTAACTTGGTCATAGCAAAATTTAGCTAAATGTCTATTCTTACCACAATATGTGCATCTATATACTCTACCATATTTAAAAGCATAGTGAGTGTGTGATTTGTGAGCATGAGAGTTGTGAGCATGAAAAGATTTAGCATGAGAAGTGTCATGTGTAGTGTGAGCATGCGAATTTTTAGCATGAGAGGTGTGCTTATTGGAAAACTTTTCTTCAAGTTTCTTAGTGTTAAAAGCACAATCTTTCAAAACTTTTCAAAATCAACCATTTTAGTCCTTAGAGAAGAAATTTCTTTTTCATCAACAATAGGAGATTTTCCTTTACAAGAAACCTTGTAGGCATTAAACTCATTTTGAATAGAAATAAGATTAGAAGAAATATCATCCTTTTCTTTAGAAACCATAGCAAGTTGATTTTTGAGAAAAGCAACTTCTTTTTGCAATTTAAAACATTCAATCTTCTTATTATCATAAGTTTCGGAAAGTTCAACAAAGGCATGAATAAGAACTTCCTTACTTAATTCATCATCTTCATCATCAAGAGGTTGAGGGGTTACCTTTGGTGTGTTTGTCATGAAACACATATTCGTTATATCCGCCTCTTCCTCGGACTCGCTTTCCGAATCCTAAGTTGCCTTGTACGCTTTCTTTTCTTCCGGTTTCTTTGGCTTGAAGGAGGAGGTCATCTTCTTCTTGAACTCCGGGCAATCCGCCATGATGTGTCCTGGCTTTCGGCAATTGTAGCATATAATTCTCCTCTCCTCTTTGCCTTCAAATTTCCTTCGGAAGTTAAGCTTGTTCCTCCGGTACATTCTCTTCACATTGTGAACAAGTAGTGATAGCTCCTCATCTTCTTCTTCATCTTCTTCATCGGCCTCAAGAGTGGATGAAGACTTGAAGGCTATGGACTTCTTCTTTGAAGGAGCCGCTTCATCTCTTGCCTTCTTTTCCATCTCATAGGTCTTTAAGTTCCCAATGAGACTAATGAGGTCCATCTTGTCCTTGTCGTTTAATTCCTTCAAGGTGGTGGCCTTTATCTCCCATGATGTAGGAAGAGCCCGAATCACTTTCCACACCTTTTGGTCATTGGAAATATCATCACCTAAAGAAGAAAGACCATTGGTGATTTTAGTAAATCGAGTAATCATACAATCAATAGATTCATCATCAATCATTTTAAAAGACTCATATTGGGATCTCAAGAGATCTATTTTAGCTCTCTTGACTTGTGAAGTCCCTTCGTGTGTGACCAATAAATGTTGCCAAATCTCATAGGCGGATTGGCAATGAATTACCCGTGTAAGGTCATCCTCATTCAAGGCGATTAATAGGGAGTTTTGGGCCTTGGAGTTAGCTCATATTCTCTAAAGTTGAAGTCGGTCCATGTGCTCTCATCACTATCGGGTGCTACATAAGGTTTGGTCAATGATTTAGCTACTAAGCTACCTAAAGATTGCAAAAAGATAGTCATCCTAACCTTCCAAATAGGGAAGTTGAGTCCATCAAATTTAGGAGGGGTTTTAATGTTATCGGCCATGTTTACTAGTGAATGACAAATGGAATGCAAATGTTGATTAGCAAATTTTAAGGATCTCTCTATGGATGTTAAGCCAAATCTAGAGTCCAAGCTCTGATACCAATTGAAAATCACCTAGAGGGGGGTGAATATGTGATAATGCTAATCAATGCACAATTTAAAAATATGATGCAACAATCGCCCAAAACAAGACTAAGAGCCGAATGCCCCGTGAAGGGTTCTGAACTCCTTCCTCCTGATTTCTCGTAAAATGAGTTGGAGGTGCGCAATGCAACCTTGTTGTATGGGACAAAAATTGACAAGATGAATGAAAACAAGTGAAAATAGCACTGACAATCAAAAGCAATTAGTAATAGAAATGAAAGTAGAGCAAGAACAAGGAAAAGTAAACCAAACGCAAACACCAAGAATTGTTATCGAGGTTCGAGCACCCAGCTCTACTTCCCCGCCTTCCCCAGAAGGATTCCAACCACTTCCACTATCACAAAGATGTCACAAATACACCGGAGTACCCAACTCCACAATCTCAAGTACAAGTTCTCTCTTGGTAGTCAAAAGACCACAAACTTTCTCTTTCAAAATTCTCTTCCCTTACAAAGGTCCTTAGAGAATAATGAGTAGGAATGAAGCTCTTGTGTGCAAAGAGAAAAGAAAATGAAATCAGAGAATTCTTGAAAGCACTTCAGAAAATGAGAGAGAATTTCAGCATAAAAACTAAGAAACCAAGTCTTTTTGAAAGCCTTAAACTTGTGGAAATTTTGATAATTTTTCTACTAACCAATCTCTCCCTAAACACCCCTATTTATAGGAGAGGGTTAGGGTTTAGAGATAAAACATTTTTAAGGCTAATCAGAAAGTATTAAAACCAAAACATGTCACTTAAACACACTTAAGTGAGAAAAGGACCAAAATAAATCAGCTCAGAAAACTAGCCGTTACTATTCAAACGGCTAGTCCGGTCGACCGCTAGTTCAAAAGAATTAGCCGTTGCAGGCTGACGGTCGACCGTGCCGGTCGACCCAAACAAACAGAGAGCTCTGCTCTCAGACCCGGTCGACCCGGACGGTCGACCGTCCAAGGTCTGCCAAACGTGCACAGATTTGTGCACGTTGGTCGACCGACCCGGTCGACCGACTTCAAGCCAAGTAGACTTGTCAGAAGACTAGTCGACTGGTTGAAGTCTGGAACAGAAAACTGGGTCAGAAAAACAGTTTAAAAATATTTTAAATTTTTTTTAACACTACTAAAAATCACCAAAAATAGTTTTATCATTCTGCATTGATATATAAACATGTGGTAAAAATTTTAGCTCAAATATCAATCAATATGAACTATTTTTGTCTCTTATCATTTTTACCAAAAACCAAAAACTGTATTTTCTAAAACTTGGATTTTAAATAGAAAATACATTTTGTCCAAAACTCTTCCAAATACAAAAACATGATATTTAAACATTTTGAAGCATGATGTATATGGATATAATCCTATATACATGAAACATATGTATATCATAGTTTTTGTCATAAATTCCAAAAATAAGTTTTGATAAAACACAAAACTTAAAACACATGAATAGGTATGTCAAAGTAAGTTTGTAGGTTGAAGATAGTATACAAACTATTTTTGTACATGTTATAGGAAATATGTTTGGAAACAAGATGTGCACAAAAACGTGTGTGATAGAGCTTCAAACCTATTCACTATTCTTTAACAAAACTCTAAACTAAAAACAAATCTAATAAATTATCTTGAGCAATCTTGAAGTCTTGAGCCAAGTTATGCCTTGCTAGAGCCTTCACTTCTATGTTCCTTCTATGATGTCTTCTTTACTTCATGAACCTAGAAATTCTTGCAATAGCGAAGCAATGGCCTCCAAATATGGTACAAACCTGAAACTTATCTTAACAAACTAATTAGTACCATATAGCTCTTATTTGTTTTGTTATCATCAAAACTCTAAACAAAACGGAGAGTGTAACCTTTTGGGCCAACAGACCGGCCCTTGGTTCGGTCGACCGTGAGGTCGGCCGACCTGGCCTGTCAGCCACTGTCCTGGGTCAGAAACTGGGGTAAAAATTATTTTAGAAAATCTTTTATCTTTTCTAAAAAATAGCCAAAAATAGTTTTATCATTTTGCATTGATATATAAACATGTGATAAATATTTTAACTCAAATATCAAGAATATGAAACTATTTTTGTGTCTTATCATTTTTACCAAAAATCAAAACTTGTATTTTTATCAAACTTTGATTTTTTTATACATGAATAGGATAGTCAAAATAAGTTTGTATAGGAAATTTAAGCATGCATGTATAACTAGAATACATCCATTATACATATAAACCATTTAAACTTGTTTTGATCAATCTATTCATGAAAACAAATATTGGTTAAACCAAAACCAAAAAACCAATATCCAAACATAAAACGTGTGTGTTGTGCACTTGTGCATATCGACTATTCTAAATTTTACACATGGATCTAAAACACACTAAACACTAGGATACCTAAGTTTTCTTGACGATCTTCATCTTCAAGTCGACTCGATCCCAAACGTGATCCACCGAGTGCAAAGGTATGATCTTGATGCTCGGGCACTAGAATCACCATGAAAAGCTCCAAAAACTCCTTTGTTGAAGCTAATCACCAACTAATATCTTGTTAAATGATCTGAAACTAAAATCACAAGATTATTAGTAAACATAACTACATGAGTTAATCATCATCAAAACTAGAGAGGAAGGCCTCCGGGCCAACACATTGTTGCTTCACATAAAGCGTGTGTACCTAACGGAGTGAAGAAGATCTCGATCTCGATAGAGCATACATAGTCTTCCAGATGTGAAGATGAGCTTACAGGGAAACTCTTTGTTCGAGATGGGGTTGTTAGGATTTGGGTCGAATAAATACTCCCACATTGGCTAGACATGTGGATGGTCTTGAGTTTAAAAGAATTTGGGCTACTCCACATAGAAGGCTAATCTTTTGGAATGAAGCCTAAGTCCTTAAAAATAGTATCATAGCCATGTCATGAACTTAGTTCATGTGTGGGTGGGTGTTGTTTGGTCCCCCAGGACGCGAAAGGCGCATTATATCCCTATAAAACTAGTTGAGCTCTCGAGTATTTGACAGCAATACTCTTGCTTCACGTAAGACGTACGCAACCAGAAGCTGAGTATTTGCAGGGCCAATGGTCCACACGAGAAGAAACTGACTTCAGGCGTTCTGCTCCCAATGTAGGGTTGAGGGGAATGAAGTTATACGAAAAAAGAACCTCAAGAATTATAACTTACAGATAAATTCTCAACAGCTCTTTATACTATTTTGCATATATGACATTTTACGTATATATCATTCAATCATAACCAATCTATAAAACCAAAGAATAGAAACACTGAGATCACATTAGAAATTTATCTACACGTAATATTTTGCAAATATTAGTGTATTAGCAATCATCAATTTAAATTTTTTTTACTGTTGCAAATATTACATTACAAATTTCAAAGTGTTTTTTTGCTTCTGTCTTAAGTTGAACTATTGACCTCTTTAAATTAAATCAAATCTCACAGCGTACATGAAAATGGTTTAAGAAGTTAAATCGTCCGATGTAAAATATACTCACTCGGCGCCCCATCTCAATATGCAAAAATAGGTTTAATTTAAAGAGGTCGATAGTTCAACTAAAGAGAGAGTTCTCAATTTATGAGATTACGGTTGAAATTTGCAAATATCACAATTAAGAACGATGAGCAATTCAAATGACATCAGGGGGTCTGAACGATATCATAGAGCACAGTCCCTTGTTTCAGGCTCAGGAAGCAGGAGCCATCACTGCCTCTGCTGCTCATGATCTTCAAAGATCTCAAATCCATCAGCTTGGTACTTTATAACATTTGATTTTCTTTCTCCTCTCTGTCCTATTGCTTGTATTTCTGAAAAGAGTTGGGATTTTTTTTCTTTTTCTTTTCATATCTTTGCCAATAAATGCTCCTTTTGTGAGGTGGATGATGGAGCAGGTTACCAAGTTTTTGGTTGGCCCTCCCTGAAGATGGAACCACAGAATCTGGGGTCAAAAGGGGAGCAGGTGCAGTGGATCCCGAAAGATATGATGGTAGTACAGATGTGCATGCAGGTTTTGAGAGAAGGGGTATTCATGTTAAAATTTCTTTCTTCTTCTTCTTTTTTTTATTTTAATTTTGATGTTGAGAAGAATAATGTTGATAGAATCACTGGAAGAAAATTTCCTTTTGATTCTGATGATTATTTAAGAGCAAATTCGGGACATGATTAGTGAACACGGTGACTGAAATTAAATATATTATAAATATATCACTTGACGGGCTCGAAATAGTGACACGTGGGTGAACGAGACTCTTAACGAACTCAAGGCCACCATTCGGCCACATTCGCTGGCAATGTGCCATTGGATGCAGATTATCCGTGGATATCCGCATCCGAATCCAACTCCAACTCGGATACGGATATCATTTTTTCACATTCATCAATATTTGTATCGTATCCGTATCTGAAAATTGGGTGCGGATACGAATATGATAAAAGCACTATCATATCCGTATCCTATCCGATATCCGAAGATTGGGTGCTTGATAATGATATCCATATGGATGAGACTATTTTTCAATGAAATGAGGTAATAGATTTTGATATTTGAGTTGGTGAAAAAGTAATAGTGGAAAATATCCGATTCTTAGAAGAGTAGCACGAGATATTTTGAGTATTTCAACATAAACTATGGCATTCAATCGGTATTTAGCACCAGATGTCGTGTAATCCATTGCTATAGAAGCCGAATGACAATAAATACGGTGAAAGTATTGATATGTAAACAATAACGTCACATTTAATATTGTTGTAGAGATAAAAATTAATATAAGTATATCCATTTGTTTATTCTTAACCGTATCTATTTTTTACATTATCCGATTAGTATCAGCATCCAATCCGTTAATATTCGATTCATATCCGATATCCAATTATGACGGATAGCGAGATAATTTTTTCACATTCACTAATATCTGTATCCGTATCCGAAAGTTGAGTGCGAATACAGATATAGCAAAGACAACATCCAATCCGTATCCGATCTGATTGCAGCCCCACTGAAAACTCATCACATTAGTTCCTCACCGGAATCAACAGGGTCTCACTTAATAGTAAGCAGAGGAGTTTAAAATTACAAAATGAAGTTTCAAATTCAAGACAATTGTAGTCTGTATCCGAAAATTTTGGGGGCTCTCTGTTCAGTCTTGCCGGCATATGATAAAGTCTCAAAATGTTAAAAGTGAGGAATCGTAGTTGCCAAGTGATTTATTACAAGAGAATAAAAAAACAAAAAGAATCATACCAAAAAAAAAAGCACAAATATATAGTAGAAACAAAGTGTATTTGTGGATACGAACTGTAACATGCATTATATTTCAAAAAGATAAAAAGGAACTATTCATGCATTTTATTAAAAATTTAAATTCAGTGGTTTCCTTGTTTTTGCTAACGATATTTAATTCAATATTTGTCTATTGCCTATTATGGGTAAATCATAGCCCAGTCCTGCTAAATAGGCCCATCGTTTAAAAGATACTGGCCTATGGCCCAAATATAAGCCCAGTAAGGTCTGGAAATGGAAGAAAAACACCTTGTTGTGGCCTAGTTCCGGCCCGTTTACAATCCCCTGCCACCCAATAAATAAGAATAAGATTTAGAAAAACCGCGAAAATTTCTCTGCAGAGGCGCAAAGGAATCAGAGTATCCCTCGACTGGCTTAAAAAAGAAGTGATGCTCCTCATAATCAAATCTGAATCACTTACTTGAAGTTGTTGCTGGCGGAATATATGATAACGCATGAATTCTCAACTTGTTTTCCTTTTCTTTCTTCTTAAAGAGTGAAATGGAGAAATTAGGTGATCGACTCAAGTTGGAGATTATTCATAAGATGGCTTTCCTGCCACTCAACCGTCAGGAACCGCATTCTATTAAAGAAGTGAAATTAAGTGAATCATAGGTTCTCCTCAAATGGTTTTCTAATGGTGCCTCAAATTCTCCTCTAGACTCACTCACTCTTGTGTTTATGGCATTACCTTACACCAATGCAAATGCTCCACCAACCGCCCCTAGAAAAACAACTAGAAAAAGTGATGGAAGCAAGATCCTTTTTTCAGTGCAAGAGCGGTATTGTATTACTGCACCTTTATTATAGAAAAATTTCACTACAACTATCTACTTTCTTTCATAATTAGGAAAAAGAAACCCTCTATTTTTATTCGCTACAGCCTTATCGACGTCAGCATAACTTTATTCCTCCCAACTACCATTTCTTTATATATTTTCATTTTCTCTTTTACCCTTCCTCATCGTCCCGGACATTGCTCTCCCCTCAATCCTGGCGCAGAGTAATTCGCGGATCGATCTGCTCGGTCACGTCATCGTAAGGGTTGGAAGGGAGGCTAGGAGCCTCCTCCCAGGGTCTCAGGGGGGCGAAGCCCCTGGACCAATTTTTTGGGTTTGATCTTTTGCATATCTCATTTGTTCGTGCTCACGATGAGTTTCGTTTGTGTTTATGTTCGTGATCGATGTGATTTTTAGATCTGAAAAAATTAGGCATCATTCGATGTCGGTGAATGGGAGTTTGCTAATGATGGAGAAGCTGATATGAGGATTGCTACTCATGATCGTAGTCCTCTGTGAGGACTACGACCAGTGACAGTCCTTTATTAGAAGACTTCGACTATAATCACACTTCTTTTATTAATTGAAATTTAGGGAATTTTGTGAGGAGTGCGATCAATGTCGCAGTCTCAATATAGGCTGGAAATTTGTATTATTGTGAGAACTGTGATCACATTATCCTAATAAAGACTCAAAAACAAGACATTTTTATAAGGACTGCGATCATAGTCGCAGTCTTATAAAGACTCAGAAATATGTCATTTTTGTGAGGACTGCGATCATGGTCGCTGTAACACCCGGATTATCATATTTAAATATTATTCTAATAGGATTTTTTCAGAAAATTATGTGATAATTAAATTAATTGTTTCTGTGTGAATGAATTTTAGTAATTCATTTGGAGAAAATCTGGAGTGGGATTGAATTTTTATAAATCATACCGAATCAATTAATATAAGAAATATTGTTACTTATATATTACTGTACATTGATATAAGTGTATGTGTAATACTCAAATTTTTTTTTTATCTTGGGTTATTCTTTATATTTCTGAATTTTGGATTATGCCGATAATGAGAATCGGTGATCGGTATCTTACAGGGTAATTCTGTTGAAATTATTTATTAATTGGTTTTAAGTAACAAAGTATGGAAAAATATGTGAATGTATTTATTTCATGAAATACTGGTATAAATACCAAGTATTGGTATTTATTTCTAATTGTATTTATGTTTAATTAATTAGAGAGAGATGAAGGTAAAAAAGGAAAAAAAGGAAAATATCAAATATTAAAGTATGAGGGCTGGGGGAGAGCACGGGGAGTAGGGAGAGAGGATTAAAATCCCTCTCTCTCTCCCCCCTGGTTTCGGCCGGCCAGCAGGAGCCGGCGCCGCGGAGAGGCCGCTAGCGACGACGCAGGGAGGCCGCCGCCGGGCAACGGCAGCTGGGAGGGGCAGCAATGTGTAGCCCCCCTCTCCTCCCTTCTCTCTCCTTTCTTTCTCTCCCTCTCTCTTTCTCTCTCGTCTGGTTAGTGACCAGAGGTGGCACCAAAGCAGCCCGGGGTGCGACAACGCCGGGGGGTGGCGCAGACCGGGCATCGAATGGAGGAGCAATAGCACTAGCTGCTGTTGTTGTCTTGTTGAAGGAGAAATAGGAGAGAGTTAGTGGGCTTTGGATTTTTGGATTCAACCCGAGCCAAACCCGTATGAACCCTAGGAATGGAAATTAGGCCATGTCGAGCCAAACCTGGCCCGGGCATGTCGGGCTAGGGGCTTGTTTTTCACTGAAATTTGATCGAAAAAACTTACAAAAAATTGAGGAGAAGATTACAAGTAATTGAACAAAAAAATAAAAAATTACAAGTTGAACTCTCCTCTGAGATTTCTGGGAAAGTGTATCGGTGGGAGTCTGATCAGCGCGTGACTACTTTGTCCCGTTAATGATGCGAGCGATCGATCTTCGAATGTTACTGCTTGAGAATTTCTTCTCGTCTGGTTTCGGAGATTCCTTGAGAAGGAGGAAAGTCTTAGAGTATTAACACCCTGAATTTAAAGAAGTAATTCTCTGAATTTCTAGAAGCGAGAGAGTAGATCTCTTGTTGGCTTAAACTTTGAAGCCACCAAAGAAGCTTATGCTCTTCAAAAAGCCTCTTGGACTTGAATCCCTTCAAGACCCTGAGCCTAGCCTACTGTTGGGTTATTTATAGGCTTAATAGGGAGTTATGATTCCCTTAATTGTCTCCTCTTAATAAGGGATCATGGGTGTAACTACATATTAATCCGCCCACTAACTTAGTGGGGCGGTTACTCTCCTCAGGCGAGGCTAGCCATTAGAGGCGAGGCTAGCCTCCTTGCACAATGGAGGCGAGGCTAGCCTCCTCCATGCAAGGCTAGCCAGGCGAGGCCAGCCTCCTCAGGCGATCCTACCCTCCTCACAAGGCTAACCTCCTCAGGCGAGGCTACCCTCCTCAGGCGAGGCTAGCCAGTGGAGGCGAGCCTAACCTCCTCAGGCGACACTACCCTCCTCACAAGGCTAACCTCCTCAGGCGAGGCTACCCTCCTCAGGCGAGGCTAGCCAGTGGAGGCGAGACTAGCCTCTTCAGGCGAGGTTAACTAGTAGAGGCGAGGCTACCCTCCTCATGCGAGGCTAGCCTTCTTAGGCAAGGCTAGCCAGTTGAGACGAGGCTAGCCTCCTTATGCGAGGCAAGCTAGTTGAGATACATGTATAGTAATTGAGATACACCCATGTTTATATGAATTATTATTTTTTTGTGTTCTCACTTTAGTTTAACTATCGTGTTTATCATGACTCTAAACATGTGCATTTAGCCTAATGATCATATTGATTTTTGTTTATAATTTTTTACTTCATGTTTTGATTACATATTTAAATGTAGTTTTTCATTAAAACTTATGTATATACTTGTACAACTAGTGAGCCACAAATTAATTATTATATGTTTGTACTTAAGTGCTCATTTGTACCCATTAGATGTACTAGTATAGCCTAGTTTTGATGATTCATGTATTTCAAACTTGTATTCCCCATTTAGTACATGTTTTCATATGTCTAGCTTTATGTATATGTTAATTTTGTCAAAACTTTAAGATATACATGTATACCTTTGAGTCATCTGCGTTTCATGCAAAATTTCTTTATGAACTAATTTGTGTTTGGATATGTATGTATACTTCTAGCTTAGACATAACATACATATGCCTTGAAGTATGAATTATTTTTATGAAAATTAAATTTTATGTTTTCGTATTTATAAAGGAATTTCATATGAGCTTAATTGCCTATTCTCATGATTTGGTTGATTGCATGGTTCCTACACTCATTTTTATTTACTCATGATTTTTATTTCATGAGCATATATGTGCTTTATAGACCTTGAGTGTCGATGATCGTGTGACTTACATATTTTTCATGAATAATATTCATGTTTTATTCCTTACTTGAAGGATTTCGCACTAGTTTCCAAACATTATCTTTAAACTAGTCATTATTCTTCAATTGGTAGAGTTTTCAAACATGTTAAACTATTTTCAAATCCTATTTTTGAAAACCCCTACCATCTAAGGGCGGTTAGTTGGAAGACCATGCCTTGTATGCTCAAATTGAAAATCTATTTAAACATGTGCATGAAAGGGAGGTATTTATAGTTATACATTTGATCCTCATTGTATTTTTTAATTGGTATCTCAATTGATATTTTTTTGTATACTCATATTTTATTTTTCTATATATGTATGCTTCAAACTTCAAATAGTATCAATTTCGATTGATATTTATATTTTCATACATATATGTGATTTGATTGTGCTTACTCATATCTTTACATCTTAAAGCACAAATTATATTTATGCTAAGCTTGTTTTACTCCTTAATGTCAATTATTTTTCAATTGGTATTTTATACAAGCTTATGCATTCTTTCTGTTGGTATTTCATAAAGGGGGAGAAAATTCATGTTTTATCTTTCAATTGGTATCTTTCAATCGATTTTATTCTCAATTGATATCTTACTCCCATTCTTTATGATGAAAAATATTTTGTTTTAGTATGTGCTAACATTTTCAATATTGGTATCATGTTTCATTTTATATTTGTATCTATATTGATATGAGTTATGCTTACCTAAATCAATTTGGTTTTTACTTTCAATTGGTATCAAAAATTTATAAGACATTTTTTTTTGGTATCAAGTTACTTTGAAATTGATTGTTACTTTCATTTGGTATCAAGATTTTCAATATATATATATATATATATATATATATATATATATATATATATATATATATATATATATATATATATATATATATATATATATATATATATATATATATATATATATATATATTTCAATTGGTATCAAATATTTCATTTTCTATTTGTATCAAAATTTACAAGATTTTTTTAATTGGTATCAAGATATTTTCACATTGGTATCTTTTAGTATCTTAAAAATTTTATTTACTTTCAATTAGTATCTTAAAAATATTTTGTTTATTTTCAGTTGGTATCATAAATTGGTATCATGATGTTTTGATATATACCTTCGTCATAAATTGATATAGTTTTCAATTGGTATCATAATGTTTTGATTTGTATTGCTTATATGCAAAGGAAGCTTAACATCTTCTTTTTATATAGATTCATGTTGAGTGTACTTCATATTGAAATGATTGACCTTTCTGTGGTATGTAGTACACGTGTGTAGTAGGAGTTTCACATCTCTTTTTATACATTGTATATTATGTTTTATGTGGTTAGGGTTTAGTCATCTCTTTTCATGTAAATGCATGTATGCAGGGGGAGTTAACTTCACGTCTCTCCTCTTCATGAATGTATATCGCATATATCTCTTTATTTTGATTTGTCAAAAAGGAAGAAAATTTCTTTTAATTTTGTTTTTGCTTCTTTTTTGATGATTGACAAAAGGGGGAGAATAATTTGAGGAACATGTTCTATTCTTTATGTTCAAATCTTTATGTTTATACAAAAAGAAAGAAAGGGATCGGAGTTTCATATATGCATATAAGTATTTGATGAGTTTTCTATATGCATGATTACTTACAATTAGTATCATATATGCATGTTTATTTTTGCAATTGGTATCGAGCATATATGTTTTTGTTTATGCAAAAGGGGAGAAGCTTTCTTCACTTATGCATGTTTGTGTTGAGCATTCATTGCATATCTTTATATTTATTACTATGCATGAGTTAAGGGGGAGCTTCTATGAAGCTTAAATTTAATCCATGCATATATAACTCCATGAGTTTTGTCATCATCAAAAAGGGGGAGATTGTTGGCCCAGAGGCCCTTCACTCTAGTTTTGATGATGATTAACTCATGTAGTTATAGTTTACTAATAATCTTGTGATATTTAGTTTCAGATATTTGATCAAGATATTAGTAGGTAATTAGCTTCAACAAAGGTATTTTGGAGCTTTCACATGTAGATTCAAGAGCTCGGGTGTCAAGATCGCATCTAGCACTCGGTTGGAGTCAAGCTCATTGGATCGCATTTGGATCGAGTCAGTTTGGAGATAAGAAGACTTCGGTTTGTGTTTAGTTTAATATTTAGATCTTGTGTAAAGATTAGATAGTGTTGATATGCTCAAGTTCACATACACACAAGTTTCAAGTTTATTGGTTTTGATTTTTTGGTTTAACCGATTTTGGATTTCATGTCAAAAACATAGATAGATATATTTACATGTATATTGGATTCTATTCATATACAATATGCTTTAAAGTTGTTTCAATATCATGTTTTTGTATTTACATGAGTTTTGGAGAAAACGGTTTTCCATTTCAAAAATTCAAGTTTGAAAAATACCGATTTTTGTTTTAAGCCAAATTTAAATATCACAAAAATGGTTCAAAATGTTTGTAATATGTTGAATTTTAGTCACACATATTTGATATTCAAAGATCTTAAAAGAACTTATTTTTGTGAAATTTATGTGATTTTATGGGATTTAATTGAAGTTAAAATAACCAAGTTTTTAATCTCCAAACAGTTTGACCTGGCCTTCTGCCGGTCGACCGATGCAGAAGTTAGTCGACCGGTTCGGTCGACCGACGTGCACAAACGTGCATGGCAGCTTGGGCTGGTAGGCCGGTCGACCGACCCGGTCGACCGCCAGAGAGCTTTGCTCTCTGGAACTGACCCCGGTCGATCGGGCGGTCGACCGCAGAGAGTTGCTGCTCTCTGTATCCAGTCCTGGTCGTCCGGGCGGTCAACTGGCAGAGAGCTGTTGCTCTCTGTATGCAGGCCCGGTCAACCGGGCGATCGACCAGAGGCACAACAGTCATAAAAATGACCGTTGACCGATCGACTGGAAGGGCATTTCTGCCCTTTCTTGGCTGCCAACGGGTAGAATTTTGGTGGGTTATAAATACCCATCCTCTTGAGCTGTTTTAGCTAAGTTTTTAAGCGAGCAATTTTTTCCACCTTTGCAAGTGTTTAACAGCAAGTTTTTAAAAAGTTTTGGGCTTAAAGATTTGATCTATATTTGTTTTAAAGTGTTCGAAAATTCAAAGAAAAGAGTCTTTTGGGAATTAGTTTTTTTGTCTTGATTTCAATATCTATTTGGAGATTTTTTTAAGTGTTTTTCTTTATTCCAAACACTTTATTTTCTCACACTTGAGCTATCTATCTATTCTATCTACTAGGATCTTTGTTATAGTGAGAAAATTGGTTTGTGGTCTTTTTGATCACCAAGGTTGTTTGTGGTCTTTGAGATCACCAAGATTGTAACCCTATCTTTTGCTTTGGCTTTGTGCCTTTCCCTCTAAGTGTAGAGGAGGTTGTGCAATTGGGTTTGTTGGTATCACTCTAAGTATAGAGGTGATTGTGGAGGTTGTGTTGGTATCCCTCTAAGTGTAGAGGTGATCATTGTTATTTGGCTTAGTGCCTTATCCCTCTATTGAGAGGTTGATTGTTGTTTGGCTAAGTGCCTATCCCTCTAAGTGTAGAGGTGATTGCAGTTGTGCCTTGCTTCTTGTAAAGAGGTTGTGTTTGTTGGAGAGAGGAGTTATGTACTCCTAGTTTGTATTACCCAAATCCTCAGTGGAGGTTCCCTGTGTGAGAAGTCTTGTGTGGACGATATAGTGGAAATCCTTCTGTGTGAAGGCGGGAACGTAGAGCAGTGGCTCGAACCTCAAAACATATTTTATTGTTTGCGATTGATCTACTATCTCTAAACTCTCTCTTATTGTGCATTGCATCATAGTGCTCATATCATTTATATGCTTGGTTTTGATTGTGTGTGATTGATCTTTTACCTGCACACAAAATATGAAATATTAGATTAAGAATTAAAGGTGTGCAAGTGTTCAATTCGAATCCGCTGTAGCAAGGCTATGCGGGTCGTGATCCTCAGGGAGGGACTAGCGATGGAAGCGTTTGTAAGTTTTACTCTAAAATTTATCTTTTTAGTTATTAAAAGAAAATAAGAAAATGTTAGTTAGTTTAGAAGGAAGACGGTATTTACAATGGGTCGGCAAAGAAAGAATTTGGAGAAGAGTTGTGATTTAATCTACAAAAATAAAAGAAAAGAAAAGAAAAGAAAAGAATACTTACTTTAGTTCAGTTGAGGAAAACGTGAAAACCTTACATGTTCTACCTTGCTTAGGAGGCATTCAATGCATAGATCATAAACTTGATCTCAGTCCCTGTGCACATTATATCGTCAAGCATATCAAGAACGAAGTGATGCGTAGCTTGGAGGAGAACGTCTTCATGAACTATCGCTGGTTCTCACATAGCTTAGTTATACTTGCTTTGGAATTCACTTGTATGTTCATCAACACCCACAGAGATCAAAGAGAAAAAGAAGAGAAAACAAAAATAAAAGCAAGACATAAGAATAATAAACAAAATAAAAGAATACCTTTATTAATCAGTACAATGGCAGAGACGAGGAAGGTACATCGGTGTCACGCTCAATATAAGCCTCTCTCTCTTGAAAATAAAAAGAAAAGAAAATCTAACCTAGAAGAAAGAAGAAAACCTAAACCCTAGCTTTTTGCCCTTTGCTGGACGCTGGACGCTCTGTACGTTGCACTGCAGGGGGTATTTATAGGTGCAGAGGGGCGAAGAGTCCTGGATAAACACCACCACAGAATCTGGTCGTCCATCTCATCCAGATTGCGGCGGAATTGCGGCTTTTGCTGCGATTCCGCGGCAATATAGTGGCATCTGGCCACGCGCTTTGGCGCGTGGCTTCTCCTGGTCCATCCATCTGGGCACCTGCTTCTGGAAGCTGCATCCTGGCTCTTTATCGTGGGATATGGATATAACTTGGGAATCAAGTTATCTAGATTTAGAATTCTCCCAATCTTTTTTGAACGAATTTCCTTATCTCTACATCTTATCTTTGGCTTTTATCCTCATCTGCAAGAGTTTAGGGTTGGGTAGAAGTCTATCCTTCCCTCATCTTTGATATTTGCAACTTTAGCCCTTGTATATTTGCACTTTGACAATTGATATTTGCACTTTTGCACTTGAGCTTCAAATATGGGCTTTTGGGCTCTTTTTAAGCTTTCATTCTTTCTTTTTATTATTTCGAGGCCTGCACACAATAAATCACAAAATATTAATAAGTGTGCAGAATTAAATGAATAAATATGAAAATGTGATGGTAAATGTTATGATAAAAATGCACTTTTTACTACCAATCACACCCCCACACTTATCTTTTTGCTCGTCCTCGAGTAAAAACAAAGAAAAAGAAAAAGAAAAACTAATCTAACTAACTCACTTTCGTAGGAATCACGGTTGCACTTAGCATGTGCAATAAGCCGTTAAACCTCTAGGTTACCCTAGAGGACGAGTGTTGTCTCGTGAGGGTTTTCAGCGGATTGCACCCACAAAATCCATAAAAGAAAATATTTGAATTATTATTGAAGAGACTAAGTAGTATATAAGTTTTAGGATCCTCATTTTTATTCATTCTTTAAACTTAGTCTTAATAAAGTTAATTGTTTTCCATTTTAGGTAAGAATTAAAATTGAATTTCTAATATAGTCTTTTTCGTTACCAAAAATCATATGCATCCTTATGTTTTTACTAGGAATTCCTTAACTCTGACTCTCATGCCTCTTTATTATTTAATTATATATATATATATATTTTTTGATGTGTATAACTCATCTAATTTTCTTTCGTGTAAGTATAAAGGCTTCTTGAGGCCCTAATACCTAACTAATTGATTATTAGATGTGTTAATACATATAAGTAATTTTTCTTAGTTTAGGCTTTCTAATCCACCCATGTAGCAAACTTAAAGTCGATGATTCCCAAACCGGTCGGCTTTAGGGCACCAGGTGAGAAAACATCCCGCGGACTCAAATTCGAGTGAACCAGGCCACGAAACTAAGATTTTATTATTATTTTTTTATACTAACCTTTATGCGTGAATACTTATGCTTCTTGAGGCACATGTATCCAGCTTAATTGGTGAAATTTTTTTTTTTTTTTAATGAGGCACAAGGGTCTTTGTCTTAGAATCCTAGATATGCATTAGGTATGCATATTTCATTAAGGTAAAAATCAAGACTAATTACTTATTCAATTTCTCTCCTATACCTAAAAATTTAAACAATTTATTTATTTTGACCAAGTTTTTAGAAATCCGAATCACGATTTTCCTAATCCTTAAAACTAACTTAGATTTCTTTCAAAAAAAAAAAGTCAAAATATTTCCTTTTTATAACATTTTTTTTTAATTTTTTTTTATTAGCAAATTTTGTTAGTGTCTACTTATGTTAGTATGTTAGTAAAGCCCACCCCACACTTATCTCATGCATTGTCCTCAATGTATGAATGAATGCATATATGCATGAAACAGAACAAGGGAAGGCGGAAGTTACCTTAAGGTGGTGGTTCCGGAGGTGGTCTAATTGGGCCAAGCGTTGCTACCCAATCAAGATAACATATAATTTGGTAGAACCTACCAGAAATTTTCCTTACATAACCCACTAAAATATATTTATAATCATTTTTAAGTATTTCTACCCCATCAAATTTCCATATTTCATAATAATTTCGGAGTTAATTGTGTCAACCTCCTTGTCCCAAAATGGAGTATGAAAAGATGGAATTATTGACTTGGACATTATAGGTGTGGGAACGAATACCGACTCAAGGAAGATGCTCAAATCAAGTAAGGGCTCAGGAGTCGGGCTAGGTTCAAGAATTGAGTCCAAGTCAAGAAATTGAAACTCAAGTCCACAATCTTCTTCCCACAATGGAATGTGACCTAATATGGGTGATATCTCTTTACTTCCAATATTAAGGAATTCTAGCTCATCGCCATACAATTCTTCAAAACTAAGGTCAACATCTTCCGTCAGAATTGTACAATCAGTTTTAGAAGTAAAGAGATTGTGAGAATCTAGGTCGCATATCTCATTGGGTTCAATGTAATAAAAAGAACTTGCCAATTTATCCATAGGATTTTCAAAATTGCACAATTGGTCAAGTTCAATATGATCATCTAAAATGGGTGATTCAATTTCATTATGAATTGGAATAGGATCCAATGTTGACTCGGGAAAGTGAAATCAGGTGGAGACACTGGAGTCATTATTGGATCAGGAAATAAAATTAAATCATCAAGTTGAAGATCATGATCATATTCATGTTCAAGTTCTAATTCATGAAAGGAAAAACTTGCCAAGTTATCAGATTTTGAAGTTTCGGCAAGTTCACATGATGGTACTGAATTAGAATCTTGTTGTCCAAAGCAACTTGGTTCGTCGGCTCTAAGCGAGTGGTCAACAAAAGCGGAAATGGCCGAACTGTGAGAATGTAAAGATTGAACCATCAAATCTATGTCATGATCACGGGCTAATTTAGCCTGAGTCATGGCTGCAAGCATCCCTTCATAGTCGATAGGTGCATCATGTTCTGATTGGACTTGAAAATAAGACGGGTAATTGTGATGAAGTTGTGAGTCGGTGGACTCACGCATCATCATGTCTGTGATTGATGGTGATTGTTGCTTGGACTTATGCATACTTATCATTTCCTCGATAGATAGTGATCTATTCTGAATAGGGGGATCAGAGTATGAATCATTGAAGGAATGTGGACTAGATGGATATGAAGGACAATTTGGTTGAGAATTAAACTCGGGGGACTCGAAACCCCATGAACTCTGTGAAGAGTTGAAATTATTATGAAAATTATAGTTATAAGATGGGGAGTGTGGGTTATAGTCATTCGGATAAGACCATTCCGGCATACTAGATTGGTCAAAGTTATGATATGCCGGGTTGGTAATATCCGAATAATAGTTAGGTGTGTAATATGGATTAAAATTGAAATTATTATTATATGCCATATCACACCAACACAAACAAAAAAAAAAACAAACAAATAAACAAACAAAAAAAAAGAGAGAAAAATTCTAACCTAAGTTAGGGTAGACCTATGACCTAGACGACTCCTAACTGGTTAGACTATCCACGGGAGGTAAGGTGCAGACTTTGACCACAAGTTAATCAGCCAGGTCAGGGCAAGAGTGGTGGGAGGTTTTCCGTCAAAGACGTTCCTTAATTAAATAACCACCAAACTTCGGGCTTTCGGCCCTCAATCCCTTTTCTAGACGCTGATTTAGCAAGAGTCAACTTCCAGCACTATTTCTCCTTAGGATAATCTCCTATTGAGTCCGAGATGTCCTAGGGCCAACGTCTACTAATTTTTAAGTTAGGCTTGGGTTAGTGAGTGCTTTGGATATGATTTTTGGGTTAAGGAAGGGTGATGAAATCCCCACCTTATCTTGTTAATGGGTTATGCCCTTAAGATGAATTAGTGTAAGTGTACAAGATAAATAGATAAGAATCACTCAAAGCAGAAAATCAACCAAGAGATGAGTCCTATTCTACATGCAATGCGTACGTACCTTGCCTCCCAAGCACTCTTCAACAGTAAAAATAAATAAATTGAAAAGACACGTGCCTAATATGCAAATGTCTAATCAATTTTTATTTTTAACAACAAATAATTTACTGTTGAATTATTAGCAATTTACAGGTATATCACAGAACAAAACAGAATAGAGCAGTAAACAGAATTTATAATTTGCAGCAACCTGCAAAAAGTTGAATCAGTAGTTCTCTACTGTTGCCGCGTTTCCGCAGCTCTGGCCGCGGATCCGCGGCAATATAGTAGGTTCTGGTGCTCTGCCTTCGAGGGCAGAGGCACAGAATAGCTGTATGTCCACTGCTGCTGCTATGTTTCTATTTCCTGTTCTCCAAACCTGCAAACAGAAAAGAATAAAAGAATAGTTAATATTTTTTTTTTTTAGAGATAAAAACTTACTGTCCCTCCCCGGCAACGGCGCCAATATTTTGATTGATCTTTTACCTGCACACAAAATATGAAATATTAGATTAAGAATTAAAGGTGTGCAAGTGTTCAATTCGAATCCGCTGTAGCAAGGCTATGCGGGTCGTGATCCTCAGGGAGGGACTAGCGATGGAAGCGTTTGTAAGTTTTACTCTAAAAATTTATCTTTTTAGTTATTAAAAGAAAATAAGAAAATGTTAGTTAGTTTAGAAGGAAGGCGGTATTTACAATGGGTCGGCAAAGAAAGAATTTGGAGAAGAGTTGTGATTTAATCTACAAAAAGAAAAGAAAAGAAAAGAATACTTACTTTAGTTCAGTTGAGGAAAAACGTGAAATCCTTACATGTTCTACCTTGCTTAGGAGGCATTCAACGCATAGATCATAAACTTGGTCTCAGTCCCTGTGCACATTATATCGTCAAGCATATCAAGAACGAAGTGATGCGTAGCTTGGAGGAGAACGTCTTCATGAACTATCGCTGGTTCTCACATAGCTTAGTTATACTTGCTTTGGAATTCACTTGTATGTTCATCAACACCCACAGAGATCAAAGAGAAAAAGAAGAGAAAACAAAAATAAAAGCAAGACATAAATAAAAAAAATAAAGAATACCTTTATTAATCAGTACAATGGCAGAGACGAGGAAGGTACATCGGTGTCACGCTCAATATAAGCCTCTCTCTCTCTTGAAAATAAAAAGAAAAGAAAATCTAACCTAGAAGAAAGAAGAAAAACCTAAACCCTAGCTTTTGGCCCTTTGCTGGACGCTGGACGCTCTGTACGTTGCACTGCAGGGGGTATTTATAGGTGCAGAGGGGCGAAGAGTCCCGGATAAACACCACCACAGAATCTGGTCGTCCATCTCATCCAGATTGCGGCGGAATTGCGGCTTTTGCCGCGATTCCGTGGCAATATAGTGGCATCTGGCCACGCGCTTTGGCGCGTGGCTTCTCCTGGTCCATCCATCTGGGCACCTACTTCTGGAAGCTGCATCCTGGCTCTTTATCGTGGGATATGGATATAACTTGGGAATCAAGTTATCTAGATTTAGAATTCTCCCAATCTCTTTTGAATGAATTTCCTTATCTCTGCATCTTATCTTTGGCTTTTATCCTCATCTGCAAGAGTTTAGGGTTGGGTAGAAGTCTATCATTCCCTCATCTTTGATATTTGCAACTTTAGCCCTTGTATATTTGCACTTTGACAATTGATATTTGCACTTTTGCACTTGGGCTTCAAATGTGGGCTTTTGGGCTCTTTTTAAGCTTTCATTCTTTCTTTTTATTATTTCGAGGCCTGCACACAATAAATCACAAAATATTAATAAGTGTGCAGAATTAAATGAATAAATATGAAAATGTGATGGTAAATGTTATGATAAAAATGCACTTTTTACTACCAATCAGTGTGCCTCACTTGTGTTGAACCAAGAGAGCTTTACATAGCACCTCAACTCTTATTTAAAGGAATTTAGAGGAGATAGTCCAGAGCCCTTCACCGGGAATTCGGCTATACTCTTTGGTTACACTATGTGTGTTGTAATTTAGTTTTAATTCCGCATCATTTGCCATTAGATTAGCCTTACACCTATTCACCCCCCTCTAGGTGTACTTTCAGAAAGTTACAACAACAATCAAAACTTTTGATTACAAGAGAGAGAAGATATTCAAGCTCAAATCTTTCCTTTGTTTAATGTTGGGTTCTTGATGTAGCGGTGGAAAGTGAATCTTATTTTCTGTTGACCGGGTGAGCGTCACAGTCTTCTGGGAATCTTCTCTTCAGACTATAGACGGAGTAGTATAGCTCCTGTCCAATAAAATCTCAAGGAGATTTGAGGCAAAAACAAACTAGTACTCAACAAGTTGTTAGAAGAGTTGAACTCTTAAGTATTTCTCAGCTAGATGCTCTGATCACGACTCTCCCAAAATCGACCCTTCTTCAGTAGCAAACTGATCAATTTATAGGGGTTTCAGGGCTAAAAATGTCCCCTAAAAACCCTCCTAATGAGGTTAACTCTCTCATTATGTGGGCAGTAATTGACCCAGTGATGAGGGCAGTTATAACAGAGACGCAGGGTTCCTCTGTAGTTAAAACGCGGGCTTTGAGCCTCGCGTTTAGCCGTTGAGGTAACGCTTCAGCTTCGCATTTGGTTGAAATGTGAGCTTCAAGTTCTGCGTCAAGGATTATATGAGACGCGAGCTTCGGGCCCTGCGTCTTGGACATTGTGGTGAAGTAGAGACACGGCTTTCGACCGCGCGTCTGGTACTACAGTGATGCTGAGACGCAGCTTTCAAGCTCTGCATCTTGGTACTGCAGTGATGCTGAGACGCAGCTTTCGAGCTCTGCATCGTGGTTATTGTAGTAATGTTGAGACGCGAGTTTCAACCTTCGCTTCTTGGTGCAGCGCTAGTGGCTATCATTAGCCTTGCGTTTGGAGTTTGGACTCTGCTTTCTGATGACTTGTCCTCAGTGATTTTTGGACAGTCTACAGAACCCCCTACAAAGTTTTTGATATTCCACGGTTTACTGGGACGAACTTCGAAATACTTTGGACTCTGATTGAATTCATACTTCTCATGATTGGACTGACAATCATTTGAGATACTCTGAGCTTGATCCTGTCTGGAATGTGATCTTCGTGAGTGTACTGTAAAACCCTTTGAAGCTGCCAGAAATGATCGTGGTGAGTGTCTAGATACGCAGTCCAGACCTCCTCGGTGCCCTGAGCTAGTTGTTGAAGTAATGTTAAACCGGAGATAAACAGTCGTCTGCTTGTGCCAGTATACTGTTGAATTGATTGTAGAAGCGAAGACTGACTGCAAGTCTTGTAGACGCAGAGGTCATGTTGCTTCGAAGACGCAGTCCTCATTCGAAGTGGAGCCGTGTCTCTTACTTTGCTGAAGAGACATGATCTTTGAAGGGACGCGGTCTTTGAAGTGAAGACGCAGCTCACTCTGTTGAATAGACGCAACTATTACTTTGTTGAAGAGATGCGACCTTTGGAGGGACGCGACTTTGTTAAACGCGCGACCCGCGTTCTAGGCGCGTTGCCACGTGTCTGGTGGAGTTGAGGGAACGTCTTTCCCTTAATGTGCGAAATTCGCGTCCGTTCAAGATGCGTGCCATGCGGCGGGCGAAGATTAGGCCTCGAGACCTACGCAACGTATCTCTACGGATTACTGTGCCTATAAAAAGACATCAGTCTTTCAAGGGTCATCATTAGACCCTTCTTTTTCTATGCTGAGCCCTGTGTCGAGAATTAAGAAAAGTTAAAGCTTTTTCCACTTTCCTTCATCTTTAACACTGATTTCACGGTTAAAATGGCATCAAAGACCAAACATGCTACCTCGTCTTCGATCGCTGTCACTCCAGAGGCTCAAATGGGTGGTCCTTCCACGCAGGAGGCCCCCATTTCAGGTAATAAGATCATCTGGACTGGTTTCCATTATTGAAGGGGCTTAAAGAGTTTTCTTAACTCTTAAGTCTCTTTTGAATGTGAATCACAACGTGAGGCTCATGCGCGTGTTTGATTTTCAGACGCGGCTCTTATGCTGGTAGGCAAGACGCCGGTTTGACGTCTTCCGCGTCTTCGCTTCATTAGCTTGGGTTAGTGTCTGTTTGTTGAACGCGGACTTCGTTGAGCCTTGCGTTTTGACCCGAATACTCCTCTGGGTGACGAAGGTTCAGACGTGGACTTTATGTGATCCTCACGTCTTTAAGGTCAGACGTGGGTTTCACTGAGTCTCGCGTCTGAGTCCAACACTTAGAAAAATTTCTAAGTTGTGGATTTTAAAACGCGGCTTCATGCAAGCCTCATGTCCTTGAGCTTAGATGCTGGTTTTGCTGATTCCTGCGTCTGAATTTATTCCCGCATTTGAGTTTCAAACACTTAGCCATTTCCTTTTAGATTTTCTGACTATGTGTCGTCCTCTTTGCAGTGCTATATTCTTCTAACCCTTTGTCCAAGAAGTGCCACTTTGGGCACATAGGTGGCGCTGATCCAAATTTGACCTTTGCGCTCCAAAGGATTGCTCCTGTGACTACTGGTAATTCAAGAGAGCAAAAGGATAAGATTAACAAGGCCAGTATACTGACCCGTTGGGAGATCCTTTCTGATGGCCAGTTCGAGTCGGATTCTCGTGCTCTGCTAAGGAAACCTGGCTTCTTCTTTGGTGACGCTATCATTGAGGAAGATAGGATCTTGTATGACGGAGACTATAAGTGGCTCCGCCAGATAGGGGAAAAAAGATTTTTTCTTCCCAACATGGAGAGGATGTATCCCTTGTCCTATTTTCAGCACATGTCGGTACATCGCGTGATGGAGTGGGATCTTTTCAGGTTTGTCTCCAGCGTGTCACTCGGCAGATTGGGTGAAAAAGAAGCATACTCTGCTAGCCACGGGAAAGATGTATTCGGTTTATTTCCCGGGTTAGTCAGGGCTGAGTATCCAAAAGGAGAATCCCCTCAGCTGGCCACCACCTTCATTAACCAATTCCTGAAGGTGAGGGGTGATTTTCCTACTGACTTTCATCCGCTCGGGTGGGTCCACTCTACCGACAAGTCATGATGGAGTAGGATGGTTGGATTTGTTCTTACTGTAGGCCCAGAGGCCTTCCACTCTAGTTTTGATGATGATTGACTCATGTAGTTATAGTTTACTAATAATCTTGTGATGTTTAGTTTAAGATACTTAACCAAGATATTAATAGGTGATTAGCTTCAACAAAGGTGTTTTGGAGCTTTCACATGGTGATTCAAGAGCCCAAGCGTCAAGTTCATATCTAGCACTCGTTTGGAGTCAAGCTCGGTGGATCACGTTTGAATCGAATCGACTTGGAGACGGCGCTCTACAAGAAGACTTCGGTACATTATTTAGTTTATAGTTTAGATCCATTGTTAAAGATTAGATAGTGTGGTATGCTCAAGTTCACACACCCACACGTTTCATGTTTATTGGTTTTCGATTTTTGGTTTAACCGATCTTGGTTTTCATGAATAGATAGTATCAAAATAAGTTTACATGGTTTAATGTATATTAGATTTGTTCTATATACATCTATACTTCAACTATTTAAACAAACTTAGTTTGATAGTCTATTTCATGAGTTTGGAGTTTTGGTATTTTAACAAAACATATTTTTGGATTTAATGTCAAAAATATTGATATATATCTTTATATGTATATTAGATTATATCCATATACTATATGCCTCAAAGTTGTTTCAATATCATGTTTTTATATTTGCAAGTGTTTTGGACAAAACGATTTTTCATTTCAAAAATCCAAGTTTTTTTGGAAAATACGGATTTTGATTTTCGGCAAAATTTCTAAGTTACAAAAATAGTTCAAAATGTTTGTAACATGCTTTGATTTTACTCAAACATGTTTGTATATCAAAGTATTATACTGAAACTATTTTTGTGGATTTTTAGAGATTTTATGGGATTTATTTGATAATTAAAAACTCAAGTTTTAAATCCTATAACCAGATCTGCCAGGCCTTGGCGGTCGACCGGACGGTCGACCGGACCAGTGGTCGGTCACCGGACCGGTCGACCGACGTGCACAAGGACGTGCACGCAGGCTAGCTTGCTTGGCCGGTCGACCGACTGAAGTCAACCCACTCTCGAGTTGGCCCGTCGACCGGGCAGTCGACTGGCCAGAGAGCCGTTGCTCTCTGGTTCTGGGCGCGGTCGACCGGGGGCGTTGACCGACAGGCTCAACGGTCATTTTTTTGACTGTTGGCCGGTCGACCGGAAGGTTATTTTTGACCTTGTCAGCTGCCAACGGGCAGAATTCTTATGGGGGTTATAAATACCCCATTTGAAGTTGGTTTTCACCAAGTTTTCAAGAGAGAAAAATTTACATTCTTAAAGTGTTTTATTACAAGTTTCAAAAGAGTTTTAGAGCTTTAAAGATTTGATCTTTATTTTGTTTTAAAAGGGGTTGGAAAATTCAAAGAAAAGAAAAGTTTTTGGGATTGGTTTAATCTTCATTTTCAATTCTATCTAGAGTTTTTCCCTAGAGTTTTCTTTGAGTTTTTGATTTCCAAACTCTTTGTTTTCCACACTTGATCTATCTTGCTATCCTATCTATAGGATCTTTATCTTTGTGAGAAAATTGGTTTGTGGTTGAGATAGACCTCCAAGTTGTAAACTTCCTTCATTGTGATATCCCTCTAGTGAGAGGAGATTGATTTGGTATCCCTCTATTGTGAGGTGATTGTGGAAGTAGTGGTTAACTCCCTCTAGTGAGAGGTGGAGATTGTATTTAGCTCCCTCTAGTGAGAGGTGGAGTTTTGTGTTAGAATCCCTCAAGTGTGAGGTGATTGATTTGTGTTGGCTAAGTGCCTAACCTTCTAAGTGTAGAGGTGTTGAAGAGTTGTGCATTGCCTCTGTGAGAGGTTGTATTTGTTGGAGAGAGGAGTTGTGTACTCCCGGTTATTGTATTGCCCAAAATCCTCAGTGGAGGTTCCATGTGTGGGAAGTCCTGTGTGGATGAGTTAATGGAAATCCTTCTGTGTGAAGGCGGGGACGTAGAGCTGTGTGCTCGAACCTCAAAACATATCCGTGTGTTTGCGATTGATCCACTTTCTCTCGCTCTCTCTCTTTTACATTGTGCCTTGCATCATTTCATATTGCTCATTCATATATTATATGCTTGGCTTGTTTGTGTGTGCCTCACTTGTGTTTAACCACGAGAGCTTCATATAGCACCTCAACTCTTATTCAGAGGAATCAAGAGGAGCTAGTCCAGAGCCCTTCACCGGGAATTCGGCTACACTCGTTGGTTACATTAAGTGTGTTGCAATTTAGTTTTAATTTCCGCATTTTGTTCATTAGATTAGCCGTACACCTATTCACCCCCCTCAAGGTGTACTTACACTTACCGAGCTCAGGGATTTGCTGACACAAGTGGGTTTATACCATTCGGTTAGGACCGTACAGTATGGCCTCTCGTAGAGCTCCCACAACTTTTATGGCGTCCTGGAGCGTTACAATCCCCTGACAGACACATTTTTTACTCCAGTCAGAGAGATGGGGCTCGCTCTTCATGAGCTATATGAAGTTTCGGGACTAGTCATGGGAGTTACCCCTTATGAAGAGTACGTCCCGACCTCGAGGAGCTTCACCTCTTGTGGAAAAAGGATCCTTAGGTGTACGAGACATATTGGGAAGTGTTGTGCCACTTCCACATCTGCGGGCAGATATCCACCTGGAAGAACAGGGGCGTTAAGCAGATGTCCTGGGCGAGCTACCTGTTCAATGGCATAAATAAAAAAATCTAGCCCAGTGACACTCTGGCCTCTTATACTGATGAAGAAATCGCTGAGAGGATTAATGCCTCCACAAGCTCCTACACCACCGAGTCGAATGAGGACACTTTCAAACTTGACACGGTTTTTGAAAGTTTTCACCACCAGGCCCGAATTCCCAAATCTGACCGGGCTCTATTGGCGGGTTTCCTCATGCTATGGCTGAAGCATTGTGTGGTGCCAACGTTACCGCATGAAGTAATCGTTGCCGACATGGTGTACCCGGCGGTCCTGCTAGTGCACGGGAAGTCAATCTCCCTTCTCCCGACGATGGTAGCGGGCGCTGACCAAAAGCCTGTACCAAGTGGAGGCCATTGTAGACTCCCATGGTAGGCCAGTGGAGATATGAAAGGAAGGCCAGAAGTGAGAACCCCTAATCCCAGGGTCGAGCTTCCATACACGTACCTGATGGCCTGGTACGTTATGCACTTTCCTTCAGTAATGACGGCGATGTCTCACTCCGAAGGCTTCATTCCTTTCG
>JAVJIF010015820.1:0-63993 GCA_038442645.1 Agave tequilana
GGCCAAGGAAGGGTGATGAAATCCCCACCTTATCTTGTTATTGGGTGGTGCCCTTAAGATCAATTTGTACAAGTGTACAATATATGCAAATAAGCTTCACTCAAAGCAATGTAAATCAACCAAGAGATGAGTCTTATTCTAATGTAATGCGAACGTACCTTGCTCCAGCACTCTTCTGAAATCACCTAGAGGGGGGATGAATAGGTGATAATGCTAATCAATGCACAATTTAAAAATAATGATGCAACAATCGCCCCAAACAAGACTAGAAGCCGAATTCCCCACAAAGGGCTCTGAAATCCTTCCTCGTGATTCCTCTAGATATGAGTTGGAGGTGCACAATGCAATCTTGTTGTATGAGCTAGTGATTGACAAAATGAATATGAAACAAGAGAGTATTGCAATGAAAATAAGAGCAAGTAATAGAAGCAATGAAAGTAAAGCAAGAAGCAAGAGCAAGTAAACCAAACGCAAACACCGAGAATTTTTTTAAGGTTCGAGCACCCAGCTCTACGTCCTCGCCTTCCCCAGAAGATTTCTAACCACTATAACTTCACAAAGATGTTACAAATACACCGGTACCCAACTCCACAATCTCAAGTACAAGTATCTCTTAGTGATCAAAAGACCACAAACTCTCTCTTGAAAAATCTCTTCCCTTACAAAATCCTTATGGAATAATAAGTAGAATTGAAGCTCTTGTTTGTAAGTGGAAAAAGAAAACTAAATCAGAGAGTTTTGAAAAACACTTCAGAAAATGAGAGAGAATTTCAGCACAAAAACCAAAAAACAAAGCTCTTTTGAATGCCTTAAACTTTTGAAATTTTTGCAAATTTTTGTTGTGATAAACCTCTCCCTAAACACCCCTATTTATAGGAGAGGGCAAGGGATTAAGGAGTAAACCCACTTAATGGTAATTAGAAAGTATTAGGTTCTGAAAATATCATTTAACCTTGTTTAAGAAAGAAAAAGACAAATAAACCATGTTTAAAAACTAGTCGTTATGGCTGAAACGACTCTCTCGGTCGACCGGGGTTCAAATAAAAGAGCCGTTATAGGCTATCGGTCGACCGACCGGTCGACTGGGCAGAAACAGAGAGCAACTGCACTTCAGTCGGCTAGCCGCCCAGTCGACCGAAGGGGCCCTGGTCGACCGGGAAAACGTGCACACATGCACGCACCCAGTGTCAGAACTCCGGTCGACCGAGCGGTCGACCGTTCTGACCTGAACTAGTGTCGGTCGACCGGCACAGGCCAAAAACTGAGATTGAAACAGGATTTTGAGGAGATTTGAAATTTTACCAAAATAGTTTTGATTAGAGATATATATAAAACATAAAATAGAGTTTGTAGGCAAAAGATTGTATTTAAAAATATTTTGTACATATCTATAGGGAATATTTTTAGGAAAGACATGTGCGCAAAAACGTGTGTGTTTGATTATAGAGCTTCAAACTTATTCACTATTCTTTAACAAAACTATAAAACTAAAAACAAATCTAATGAAGTCTTCTTGAGTCTTGAGCCTTGCAATGCCTTACTAGAGCCTTCTCTTCTATGTTCCTTTCTTGTTGTGCCATATGCCTTATTTGCTCCATGAACCTAGAAATTCTTGCAAAAGCTAAGCAATGCCCTCCAAACATGGTACTAACCTGAAACTTATTTTGAACAAATTTATTAGTACCAAATAGCTCTTATTTGTTTTGTTATCATCAAAACTCTAAACAATTGGAGAGTGTAACTTTTTGGGCCAACAATCTCCCCCTTTTTGATGATGACAAAACAAATAAGTTATGATAAAAATATAGGGGAGGTGAAAAGCTCCCCCTCAAATTATGCTATATTAAACAAGGAAAAACAATTTAATTTGCAAGCAAAAACCATGAGACTAAAAACCATGAGATATAAAACACTTGCAAAATACTTAAACTCAAATACAAGGAATCATAAAAATACTTCAAAAAGTCAAAAACAATATAAACTCATATGGAACCAAAACCATATGAACTCACCAAAATCATATGAACTCATATTTTCACATAAAACTCATTCTCCCCTTTTTGTCATACATCAAAAAGGGATAAGTTAAACATTTTTATTCAATAACACAAATATTAAGTTCACCACAAATGAAGAAAAATCTAGCAAAATCAAGTGGTTTAGTGAAAATATCGGCAAGTTGCAAATCCGTGAAAACATAATCAATATCTATATCACTTTTCTCAAAATGATCTCTAAGAAAGTGATATCTAATCTCAATGTGTTTGGTCTTACTATGTTGATTTGCATTCTTAGTCATATGTATAGTACTAGTATTATCACAAAATATTTTTATATAGTTATAATGCAAATCATAATCAAGGAGAGTATGTTTCATCCAAAGAACTTGTGCACAACAAGCCCCCGCGGCAACATACTCCGCCTCGGCGGTTGAGAGAGCTACGGAATTTTGTTTCCTAGAGGACCATGAAACAAGACAATTACCAAGAAATTGACATGTCCCACTAGTACTCTTTCTATCTACTCTACAACCCGCATAGTCGACATCCGAATAACTCGTCATTGAGAAATCTCTGGTTTTCGGATACCAAAGACCTATTCTAATTGTCCCCTTAATATAATGAATAATGCGTTTTATCGCAATAAGATGGGACTCTTTAGGACACGATTGAATCTAGCACAAAGACACACACTGAACATGATGTCCGGCCTACTTGCCGTCAAATACACAAAACTTCCTATCATGCTTCTATATAACTTAATATCAACACATTTACCTTGGTCATCCTTATCAAGCTTGGTTGTAGTTGCCATGGGAGTGTTGCAAACTTTTGAGCCTTCAAGTCCAAACTTCTTTGAGTTTCTTTGCATACTTGGCTTGACATATGAAATTCCCATCTTGCAATTGCTTGATTTGGAGTCCAAGAAAGAATTTTAATTCACTCATGGAAGACATTTCAAACTCACATTGCATAAACTTTTCAAATTCCTTGCATAAAAACTCATTAGTAGAACCAAAAATTATATCATCTACATAATTTGCACAATTAAAATGTCATTATCAACATGCTTAGTGAATAATGTTGTGTCTACTTTGCCTTTAACAAAATCATTTGAAATGAGAAAACTAGAAAGCCTTTCATACCAAGCTCTTGGAGCTTGTTTCAATCCATACAAAGCTTTATCAAGTTTAAAAACAAAATTGGGATGAACATGATCAACAAAACTGGGAGGTTGTTCAACATAAACTTCTTCATTTATAAAACCATTCAAAAATGCACTTTTCACATCCATTTGAAAAAGTTTAAAATTTTTAAAAGATGCAAAAGCTAGTGTCATCCGTATGGCTTCAAGCCGTGCTACGGTGCTAAAGTCTCCTCAAAGTCAATTCCCTCAATTTGAGTGTAACCTTGGGCCACTAACCTAGCTTTATTCCTAATGACATTTTCGGACTCATCCATTTTGTTCCTAAAGATCCACTTAGTACCAATTATTGGTCTATCGTGAGGCCTAGGAACAAGGTGCCAAACTTGGTTGCGCTCAAATTGATTGAGTTCCTCTTGCATGGCTAGCAACCAATATGAGTCCCCCTCGGCTTCGAGGATGTTTTTGGTTCAAAGTGAGAAATGAATGCAAAGTACCACATAAGTCATGGAGTTTGGAGCGAGTTGTTACCCCTTTGATGCATCACCTAAGATGAGATCCTTGGGATGATTTGTAGCATATCTCCAAGCTTTAGGAAGCGGTTGAGAGCTTTCCTCTTTATCCTCTTGAACATCACCAATGGGTTCTTGCTTATCTTCTTGAGCAGGTGAGTCCTTCAAGGATAGTCTCTCCATGTCTTCACCTAATGGGTCAATCTCTACAACATTCTCAACAACCACATTAGATTCTTCAAATTTAACATGCATGGATTCTTCAGTAGTAAGTGAAGATCTATTGAATACTCTATAAGCTTTACTAGTAGTAGAATATCCAACAAATATTGCTTCATATGCCTTAGCATCAATTTACCCAAGTTGTCTCTAGTATTCAAAACAAACACTTGCATCCAAAAACTTTGAAATATGCAACATTAGGTTTTCTAGAATGATACATTTCAAAAGATGTTTTGAAAGATTTTTACACAAATAAATACGATTTGATATATAGCATGCGGTGTTTACGGCCTCGGCCCATAGATATTGAGGGAGGTCATATTCACTTATCATAGTCCTAGCCATCTCTTGAAGTGTTCTATTTTTCCTTTCTACAACTCCATTTTGTTGTGGAGTCCTAGGACATGACATTTCATGCTTGATTCCCTTTTCATCACAATAAGTCATGAAGAGTTGGTTAACAAACTCACCACCTCTATCACTCCTTATTTTCAAAATCAAAAAACCTTTTTCTTTTTCAACCCTTTTCGAAAAATCTTGAAATGAGAAAAAGTTTGATCTTTGTGTTCCAAAAAGAAAACCCAAGTGAAACGAAAAAAATCATCAACTAAAACAAATGCAAATCTACTACCATTTAAGCTTTTAGTTTTAGTTGGTCCAAAAAGATCCATATGAATTATTCTAATGGCCTATTTGACATGATATCCTTGATTAGTTTGAAGGAAGACTTGGCTTGTTTCCCAAGTTGGCACGCACCACAAATGCGGTCTTTCTCAAACTTCAAGAAGGAATACCCTTCACCAATTCCTTAGAATTAATCCTAGCAAGATGGTCAAAAGATGCATGTCCTAATCTTCTATGCCAAAGCCAAGAATTTTTCATCAAAAGCATTCAAGCATTTAGTAGAACAATCCAAATTAAGCATGTCAATGATATAACATTATTATCACGAAATCCAGTAAGAATACAATCATTGGTTTTACAATCAAAAATCTTGCAAGAAGAATCATCAAAATAATTTTAAGTCCACGTCACAAAGTTGACTAATGCTAAGCAAGTTATGTTTCAAAACCATCAACAAGAACAACATTTTCTATAATAGGAGATGCACCAATTTGAATGTTACCTATACCGATGATAGTGCCCTTAGAGTCATCTCAGAAGGTGACGGTGCCACCTTCAACGTACCTTGATAGGGTTGTAAAGTTGTTGATATCCCATGTCATGTGTCTTGAATAACCACTATCAAGGTACCACCACCGCTCCTTACGTCTTGGAGCCTTGGTGTGTACCTACATCAAATAATTTAGGACTTGATTTTGGTACCCACATTTTCTTGGGTCCTAAAGAGTTAGTGTCATGAACCCATACAAGATTGTTTGTTCTATTTATTTGGTCATAACAAAACTTAGCCAAATGTCTATTCTTACCACAATAAGTACATCTATAAACTCTACCATATTTAAATGCATAGTGAGTGTGTGACTTGTGAGCATGTGTGGATTTAGCATGAGTGTTATGTGGAGTGTGAACATGATGAGCATGAGTATTTTTAACATGAGAAGCTTTAGCATGAGAAGTGTGCTTCTTAGAAAACATATCCTCAAGTTTCTTAGTATTAAAAGCACAATCCTTCAAAACTTTTTCAAAATCAACAATTCTAGTTTTTAACAAAGAAATTTCTTTTTCATCAATCTTAGGAAATTTTGCTTTACAAGTAACTTTGTAAGCATTAAATTCTTTTTGAGTAGAAACAAGATTAGAAGAAATTTCATCCCTTTGTTTTGAAACAATAGCAAGTTGATTTTTAAGAAAAGCACTTCCTTTTCCAATTTTGAACATTCTACCTTTTTAACATCATAGGTTTCCGAAGTTCAACAAAAGCATGTACAAGCATTTCTTTACTCAATTCATCTTCTTCATCAAGAGGTTTGAGTGGTTACCTTGGGTGTGTTTGCCAAGAAACACATGTTCGCCGTGTCCACCTCATCTTCGGACTCGCTTTTCGAATCCCAAGTGGCTTTGTAAGCTTTCTTTTTCACCGGCTTCTTTTGCTTGAAGGAGGAAGTCATCTTCTTCTTGAACTCCGGGCAATCGGCCATGATGTGTCCGGGCTTTCGGCAATTATAGCAAATGATTCTTCTCTCCTCTTTGCCTTCCAATCTCTTTCTAAAGTTGAGCTTGTTCTTGCGGTACATCCTCTTCACATTTCGCACAAGGAGGGATAGCTCCTCATCTTCTTCATCATCATCAAGAGTGGAGGAAGACTTGAAGGCTATGGATTTCTTCTTTTGAGGAGCCGCCTCTTCTCTTGCCTTCTTTTCCATCTCATGAGTCTTCAAGTTTCCAATGAGACTTATGAGATCCATTTCATCCTTGTCATTCAACTCTTTCAAGGTGGTGGCCTTTATCTCCCATGATGAAGGAAGAGCCCGAATCACTTTCCGCACCTTTTGGTCATTGCTAATATTATCACCTAAAGAGGAAAGAGCATTGGTAATTTTAGTAAACCTTGTAATCATGCAATCAATAGATTCATCATCAATCATTTTAAAGCTTTCATATTGGGACCTCAAGAGATCTATCTTAGCTCTCTTTACTTGTGATGTCCCCTCGTGTGTGTGACCAACAAATGTTGCCAATCTCATAGGCGGATTGGCTATGTATTACCCGTGTAAGGTCATCCTCATTCAATGCGGTTAGGAGGGAATTTTGGGCCTTGGAGTTAGCCTCATATTCTCTAAAAGTAAAGTCGGACCAAGTGCTTTCCTCACTATCGGGTATAACATAGGGCTTGGTCAAGGATTTTGCAACTGCTACCTAAATATTGTAAGAAAATAGTCATCCTAACCTTCCAAATAGGGAAATTAAGTCCATCAAATTTAGGAGGGGTTTTGATGTTGTCGGCCATGTTTACTAGTGTATGAGTGAAGGAATGCAAAAGATGATTAGCAAATTTTAAGAATCTCTCTAAGGATATTAAGCCAAACCTAGAGTCCAAGCTCTGATACCAATTGAAATCACCTAGAGGGGGGGTGAATAGGTGATAATACTAATCAATGCACAATTTAAAAATAATGATGCAACAATCGCCCAAAACAAAACTAGAAGCTGAATTCCCCACAAGGGCTCTGAACTCTTTCCTCGTGGTTCCTCTAGATATGAGTTGGAGGTGCACAATGCAATCTTGTTGTATGAGCTAGTGATTAACAAAATGATATGAAACAAGAGAATATTGCAATGAAAATAGAGAGCAAGTAATAGAATCAATGAAAGTAAAGTAAGAAGTAAGAGCAAGCAACCAAACGCAAACACCGAGAATTTTTCCGTGGTTCGAGCACCCAACTCTACGTCCCCGCCTTTCCTAGAAGGATTTCTAACTACTATAACTTCACAATGATGTTACAAATACACCAGAGTACCCAACTCTACAATCTCAAGTAGAAGTATCTCTTGGTGATCAAAAGACCACAAAATCTCTCTGAAAAATCTCTTCCCTTACAAAATCCTTATGGAACAATGAGTAGGATTGAAGCTCTTGTTTGTAAGTGGAAAAGAAAACTAAATCAAAGAGTTTTGAAAAACACTTCAGAAAATGAGAGAGAATTCAGCACAAAAACCAAGAAAAAAACAAAGCTCTTTTGAATGCCTTAAACTTTTGAAATTTTTGCAAATTTTTGTTGTGATAAACCTCTCCCTAAACACTCCTATTTATAGGAGAGGGCAAGGGATTAAGGAGTAAACCCACTTAATGTAATTAGAAAGTATTAGGTTCAAAAAATATCATTTACCTTGTTTAAGAAAGAAAAAGACAAAAATAAACCATATTAAAAACTAGCCATTATGGCTGAAACGACTCTCTCGGTCGACCGGGGTTCAAATAAAAGAGCCGTTATAGGCTATCGGTCGACCGCCCGGTCGACTGGGCAGAAACAGAGAGCAACTGCACTTCAGTCGGCCAGCCGCCCGGTCGACGGAAGGGCCCCGATCGACCGCCCGGTCGACCGGGAAAACGTGCACACATGCACGCACCCAGTGTCAGAAATCTGGTCGACCGAGCGGTCGACCGTTCTGACCTGAACTAGTGTCGGTCGACCAGTCGGTCGACCGGTCGGTCGACCGGCACAGGCCAAAAACTGAGATTGAAACAGGATTTTGAGGAGATTTGAAATTTTACCAAAATAGTTTTGATTAGAGATATATATAAAACATAAAATAGAGTTTGTAGGCAAAATATTGTATTTAAAAATATTTTGTACATATTTATAGGGAATATTTTTAGGAAAGACATGTGCGCAAAAACGTGTGTGTTAGATTATAGAGCTTCAAACTATTCACTATTCTTTAACAAAACTATAAAACAAAAAACAAATCTAATGAAGTCTTCTTGAGTCTTGAGCCTTGCAATGCCTTGCTAGAGCCTTCTCTTCTATGTTCCTTCCTTATTGTGTCATATGCCTTATTTGCTCCATGAACCTAGAAATTCTTGCAAAAGCTAAGCAATGCCCTCCAAACATGGTACTAACCTGAAACTTGTTTTGAACAAATTTATTAGTACCAAATAGCTCTTATTTGTTTTGTTATCATCAAAACTCTAAACAATTGGAGAGTGTAACCTTTTGGGCCAACATCTTCAACAGTAAAGTAAATGAATTGAAAAGACACGCGCCTAAAATGCAAACGTCTAATCTATTTTTAAAATTTTCAATAAATGTTTTACTGTTGAGTTATTAGCAGGCTCATGGTGATAGCATACAAGAAATAAAATTTGCAGCAAGCTATATTTTTACAAAGCAAGCAGCCCTGCACAAAACCTGTTAGTAGTGAACTCCTCTTTGCCGCGGTTCCGCGGCTTTGGCCGAGAAAATGCGGCAAATCAGAGGGTACTTGGTCTTTGCTTTCTTGAGCAGAGGCCCAAGATCACTTATATGTTACTGCAAGTCTTTGTTTCCTGTTTCCCTAACCTATAACCTGCAACAGAGAAGAAAAAATCGTTTTAGTTCTAAAATCTCAAATAAAAAAACGTTACTCTCCCCCGGCAGCGGCGCCAAAAATTTTTGAAAGAAAGAAGGATCAATTCTTGCATTGAGTTATCACCTACTCTAATTACAAGATTTCTCACTATCTCTCTTTCTTTGCTGGATTCTAGAAGGAGAAAGAAAATTACAATAGACTCTAAAGAAAAACCTAGAGAAAATCCTAACAATTTCCTCAAAAATACAAAGCTCTTCTCTCCTCCCTGATTACAAAGGCCCTAGGGGTCTATTTATAGGCTCCAAGAGATAAGCCCTTCCAATCACAGCCATGGGATTAAATGTTGGATCAACGGCCAGATGATTGCCGCGGATTCGCGGCCAAAGCCGCGTTTCTGTGGCAGAATCTTGGCCGTTGTGCCAGCGAATTCTTCTGACATTCTGTTATCCTCCATGTGCCTTACTGGACCTTCTAGAATGTGGGAATATTCGTGGATGAATTCAGATATGGGCTTCTTCTTTGGGCTTCTAAATTAATCCCTTAATTCCCTTAGAAAATCATTGTTGATGGGCCTTCGTCTCCATTATGTTGGACCTAAAAAAAGAGAGAAAAAAAGTAATAAAAATCTAATTTTTGTTCATATAAAGCATAATATAGTAGTGGAAAATGATGCATTAATGACTCCAATCAGAAGGTCTCTCCGTTTTTACTATGATCCAACTCTGAAGACGCTTTTACCGTCGTTCATATGATGGTGTCCTCCTCCGTTGCCTTTCTAATTCAGAGGCACAGAAAGTGCTTAAAGAAGCACACGACGGCATATACGGAGCTCATCAGTCAGGTCCAAAATTCAAAGACAAATTGCACAGGCTTGGATATTATTGGCCTACCATGAGCCGATGCCATCCAGTATGCACGAAGGTGTAAAGCATGCCAAATTCATGTGGACTTCATGCAACAACCTCCGGAATTGCTCCACCCAACTGTTGCTTCATGGCTATTTGAAGCATGGGGAGTTGATGTCATAGGGCCAATCACCCCTCTTTGACAAAAGGACACCGTTTATCCTGGCGATAACCGATTGCTTTTCAAAGTAGGCAGAAGCCATACCACTAGTTGAAGTCAAAACTTCCAACGTGGTTAATTTCATCAAACACCATGTCATCCGTCGATTTGATGTTCGTAGGCGGATCATCCATGATAACGGTCCCCAATTTACAAGCTAAGTATTCTATCGGTTCTGTGATAAATACCGAATTCAGAATGTGGCTTCAACCGCTTATAATCCTGCCACTAATGGCTTGGCGGAAGCATTCAACAAAACAATCATTAAGTTACTCAAAAAGTTCATCTCCTCGAATAAGCGAGATTGGAATGAGAAGCTTAGTGAATGTCTTTGGGCTTACCGAACCACGGTTCGGACCCCGACAGGCAATGCGTCTTTTTTCTTGGTATACGGGTGTGAAGCAGTCATACCATTACAAATCCAGATGCCATCATTGCGAGTCGCTTTAATGACTAAGATCACATCAGAGGACAATGATCGGTTGCGTCTTCAAGAGCTCGAAGCGGTTAAAAGCTCAGCAACACATTGAGTTGTATCAAGCTCGGACCTCAAATCCTTCAATAAGAAGGTCAAATAAAGAGTTTTACAGAAAGGAGATTTGATTTTAACTATCAGACGACCAATGATCATGAGCACAAAACCAAGGCAAATTTCAGCCCAAATGGGAGGAACCGTTTGTAATAGAAACAGTGTCTTTAAACGGAGCATATCGCCTTATGACATCAGATGGTGATTTACTCATGATGTCGATCAATGGCAAGTTCTTAAAGAAGTATTATCCTTGATTAAGGATCCTTCTCATGATCAAGTTTAACATTATGCCTCTGATCAAGACCTTCAAATTCAAGGTACGCAGAAGGAGCGCCCTCTCTTCCTCCAAATGAGATCATACAACCATAAACCAGTAGGAAGCTGACCATACACTGGTTGTCTCAAAAAATAATCAAGGTTACACATGCGCTAACCAAATGTCCAACACCTTTAACGTTAAGGGTAGAGAAAATGTTGGCCTTTAAGCCCAACATAAGTCCTCGACAACTCATCATGCTGAGGGAATAGCATAGCTAGCCCGACTCAAAAGGTATTGGTAAAGGCATATCAAACCCGTTGACGGCTGAGGATTTGCTAAAAATCCTAAGGGACCTGTTCCCATTTGCTTCCCTCTCCAAAATCACTTACTAATTCTCATCCATAGAATGGTAAGACCACATATAAAGAATGACCGATCCACTCGAATTACTTCTATGTTCAAACACCTCTAACAGTAAATGAATCTCTCAGTCAAGTTAATACTACAGTTTTGATCAAAATCGCTCATACCGCAAATCCATTTCGCTGTTAAGTTAACATTAAACCTATGACAGTGATCCTCTCGATTTTCTCAGTGAAAACGAGACCTTTCCATGCTATATTTAACACTACACCTCTGGCATCCATTTCGTTGTTAAGTTAACATTAAACCTATGACAGTGATCTCCTCGATTTTCTCAGTGAAAATGAGATCTTTCCATGCTATGTTTAACACTACACCTCTGACATATCTTTTTGTCAAGTTAACATTATACCTCTGACAAATTGCTTTCTGAATTCCTATGAAGTTCCTTCTTTGTCTCGTTAACATTACACCTCTGACATATGATCTTTTATCGGATTCACTTCCTAGCTCCCTAGTAAGTTTCTGAGTCCCACTCAGTCTTTGGTGGACTTTTCTGGTTGTCACGTTAACAATATACCTCTGACAATTCCTTCCAAATCCCATCCAATTTTGAGATTGGTGCTTTCTCAATCGGCTACGTCATTGTGAGCTCTGAATTGACAAATAGCCAAGTCTCATCTTTCAGTCCGGCAAGGACTATTTCTTTGTCATCATACGACAAAATTTTGAGCTTGTTGGCTTCTCAATCGGTTACATCATTGTGACCTCTTAACCTGCAGATAGCCAAGTCTCATCTTTCAGTCCGACAAGGACTATTTCTTTATCATCATACGATAAAATTTTGAGCTTGGTGGCTTCTCAATCGGTTACGTCATTGCGACCTCTGAACCGGTAGATAGCCAAGTCTCATCTTTCAGTCCGGCAAGGACTATTTCTTTGTCATCATATGACAAAATTTTGAGCTTGGTGACATCTTAATCGGTTACGTCATTGCGACCTCTGAACCGACAGATAGCCAGGTCTCATCTTTTTAGTCTAGTAAGGACTATTTTCTCAAATGGCTGCTATAAACTTGAAAGGGAGAATTCAGAAGATAAAATAAGTTAGAAATGCAACGGGCGAGTCAAAATAAAATCATTTTTTATTGATTCAAAAAGAGGGATACATGAATGCACAGGTTACAAGCTATGACGGCGCTTCGTAGGACTTGATCCGTTCTTCAAGAGTGGCCAGCATTGTCTTCCTCTCTTTAGCAGCCCTGATAAGCGCTTGCGACCTTAACTCGGCCTTATTAAAGCTCGCCGTCTGGGCCAAGCGAGCTTCAATTTCAACCAAAGTTGCCCTCTGCGCTAGCTCCTGCCGTAAGACTTTGTCATTCTGGGCCTTAAGCTGCTCAAGTCGGGCAGTCTCTTCAAGACGCACTAGTTCAGCCTTGGATAAAAGAAGATTAGCCTTCCTGATCATTTCCTTGGCCTTTTCAATTTTATCCTCAGCGTCAAGAACAGCACTACTAGAAGCGTCTATGGCATCCCCGAGCTCTACTTTCCTTGTCTCGAAGGATTTCAAATCAGAAGAAATTGTCTTAGCAGCTTCTTAAGCGGTGAGATAAGCTTCATGCATCTGAGCAACAAGATGCGCAAGCTGTTCGTTAACTGAAGACTCCAGATCTGAATGGCTAAGACGACGCCATTCGTCCACATCCCTCTCGAGTTTGTCCACCAGAAGCTTCAAAATGGCAGCCTGGTCATCCCCTCCAAAGTCTCGGATACTGTCAATGCTTCGGGAGAGGACCACCTTTAAAACAGAGAACGAGGTAGTCAAGCCCTTCAAGACCAAAGCAATGGATCGCTTCAAGCTCTTATAAAAGCTGTCGACTAACTCAGCCACGAATTCGTTCTCGGTCTCAATTACTCTCGGCAAACGAGCAGCCCCTGAAGATAGAGCTTCCACTGGCTTCACCGGTGTAACTATGGAGGAAATAATAGAAGCAATGGCTGCAGCAACATGAGGGTCGTCGGTGACCTCGGAGGAGTCCTCATTGAAACCAATACACTAGCCATAACCGAGGTAGGACTAGTGACTATTTTCGGGAGAGCTGGCTCAACGACCAATGTTGGAGAAGTAGGACTAGTAATCACCTTCAGCTCCGCGCCAGGTAAGATAGGCGGCACTAGCGAAACCGATGGCATCTCACTCACCGATATAGTTGGAAGTGAGGTTGGTTCCATGACTACCGTTCCCTCAATTTCATTTCCTCTGGCTGGTTCAGGCTGATAAGAGGGCAACCCGTGATACAAAGCATCCAACTCAGCAGCATCCGTCGCAGTCGAAGTACTTACTTCACCCCTGATTCCCTCAGGAAAATTGGTTGGCTTTCTTGAAGTCGATGCACCCAGAGGTGGAACACCTGCAGCAAGACTTTATTTAAGCAAGGCATAATAAACAGCCGGAGTAAAAATGTCGAAACACTACTAAAAGATGATGTCGCTTCTATCGTCTTGACGGCTGCATCAGTCCCTGCAGGCTCCATTGGAAAATCTTTGGCAGAATCAATACGAATGGTTGGCCTATCTTTACTTGCCGAACCCTTTATGGTCCACCCAAAAGAGTTAAAAGCTACAGGACTTTCTTTTGAAGTCCCAGCACCCGAAGGACCTACATCGGCCGCATCACCTCCAGACTCTTCGGAGACGGCGAAATAGCCAGCCTCATCGCCTTTCCTATAAGTGAACAAGGGATCATAATGCTCCCCTTGTTCTCCGGCAGCCTCAGCTCTCGGGCTTCCCACCGCCTCAGTTCCTGAATCATAAACTAAATAATGAGCTATATGGAACACATAAGAAGTATATTACAAGAGCGGAGCTGATCTTACCCAGGTCCGGAGCATCTTTACTAGTAGTCTGCCTAGGAGCCGACAACCTAATAACTAATGGAGCAAGAGGAGAAGGCACTGCAAATGTTTCGCCCTCTGCAATTACCGTAGGAGCGCAGCGATAAGGCTTCTTCACTACCCTCTTCCTACGAGATCCACCTTCCCACTTTCGCTTGAAGTGGACGTCAGGGTCTTCTTCCTCCATTCTTTCACATCAACATGTTCCATGGAGGGCGTGTCTACCCCACCAGAAGCAGCTGCTGAAGCCTCAGCACCTGTATCCGCTTCAAAGCGAGGACCTCTTGCATCCGAGGCTTCGCTATCATCAACGACAATGAATTCCCCGAGGCCTGGAACGCGGACCCTCTTACTCTCGCTCTTCTCAGTGACCTTTTACTTCAGTGAGGCTCCCTATAAAGGCCAGACTGCTGTTTGGATTGCCTACATACAGTTGGTCATACCCAAACCGACGGGCAAACCGACTCGGAACATAGGGCTCCAGGTAACAGGTGTCCCCGCTTCTATACAACAAGTGTGATGGCCGGATGCTAACCAGCCATTCGAAGACTCCCCGACTCAATGACGTTTGCCCTTCTCCTACATCCTTGAATTCTTCACCATAGCCTACATCGCGAATGTAGGGGGAGCATCGGAAAAGGCTATAGGCGTCATGACGGCACAGCAGTTTACAGACCCCCAGCCATATAAGTCTTTGACCACGAACACCCCTCGAATCGATGGAGAAGCGCCATTCGAACACCTTCTGGGGGCTCCTCATCGGCTTGGATTATAGAGGGGCAGTGAAGGGTGAACCAGGCCATCAAATAAGTATATGGCAAACCAATTCTGGGGTTTGGCCCATTGCGAGGCAAGATAGTCCCCTTTTCCCATTTTGTTCTTGGTGGCCTACAGAAAGCCTCCGTCAATCCACGAAGGCCTCTTTGAATACAGCACACCATGGCTGGAAGAAGTCCAAGAGAACGACCATGGACTAGACGAACGGCAGGCAATAAGACAGTCGGATGAATGACATCGCCAGACGAAGATGACACCACACATCTCTTCAACCAGACCGTTAGAAAACCAGCCAGAAGTGCCTTCCTGGATGTCGGCCGACGAGCCTGGCGGTGGAAACTCCAAAGAATATCGTCTTTCTTATAGGATCCATCATCTTTTTCCAGAATCAAATCCCCTTGAGAGTGCTCTTACATCCGGCGAAAGATGTCTTCATCTGCAACTCCACAATGAGCTGCTTCAGGAGTACCTTCCATGTCAGGGAACAAATAATTTCCCCAGCTCTTCAAACTACATGAAGCTCCCTTATGGCTCCCGTGCACACTAGAGCAAATGTAAAGGTGGCACGTCAATTCCCGATAAGTCTCAAACAAGGCGGGCTCCTGCTTCTCCAGAAGCGCCAATTCCGCCTCGCACGAAAAATATTCTTCATATGGGAAAGACCCAAAGGAAGAGCAAAAACTTCCCACATCTCGTGCAAAGCCATGCCTAATTCACTAACAGGGGTGAAGAAGGTCCCTGTAGTCGGGCAGTACAATTCAAAGATGGCGTAGAAGTTCGCTACGCTCATCTGAATGCCATAACAAGTTACCCTGACGGCCTCGTAAAGTCCCAGCCTCTCCAGATCCTCCTCAAAATGAGCAAGGACATATAGAGTCAAGTCCCTCCACCACCCCGGAGTCCTGAAATCAGTAGCTGGATAATTGCCACAAACCTTAAAGAATTAATTTCCAAAGATCTGAGTCACCGCGGGGTTTTCTCCCACTGGGATGTCTTGAAGTACATTCCCAGGGTGGAGACACAATATGCAGCGAGGAGGACCCGCCCTTGTGTAACCGGAGGACGGAATTATCAACTTCCCTACGTGAACGGAGTCAGTAGTCCGAGTCACTTGCCAATGCATCTTCCGAGCCCTCGTCACACATTGAAAGAAGGACAAAGGAAAATGCCGCTTGCTAGATGGGAGATAGTACTTCTCACCATCTAATTTGAAAATTCACTGCCCCTCTCCGGTATGCAGCTGGTGATCATTATCGGGCGCTGCATCTCCGAACATGAAGCTGGGCTTTCGATATATCCTTCAGTCAGAATCTTCAAGGGGAGCAGTAGTTAAGATGCTCCTCATGATGCACTGATCCCCACCATGAATAAGTGCATCCCGAGCAGGATCGCTTCGCTCGCTGAATAGTGAAGCCTGCCCTTGAAACTGCAGGCTGACGTTGCCATCCAGCCCCCTGGCTGTGCCAAAGAGACTGTTCAGAGGACCAGGAGTATAGTACACTACAAAAACAAGGAGAAACTATGATTAGTTCATCAGCCAAACGAGAGCTAAAACAAGAATGTAATTTTTGTTAAGGCATAGCTTCGCTCTCCGAGCAAAGCTGGCCTAACAATAGCTTCGTCCTGAAGCTTAGCTTCGTAGCTGCAGCGTAACTCCGCACTCCACATGAAGGCAGGATGCAGGAAAATATCCAAGTGTTATTTTTGCTCTGGAAGCTTGACCTCGAACAACAGAACGCGACGAAGCCTCAGGGGCTAACTTCGTCAGAAAGGTACTATTGCCTAAAAATTATTTTAAGGGCACTAAGGTCCTTTTCAGTTATACTCCAAAGGTTAGCTTCGCATCCTATCATTTAATAGGATGTGAACCGCCTAAGGGATAGCTTCGCCAGGAAGCTTAAAGAAGAGACCCTTCGGTTCTAAGATTCCCAATTAAGAAATCAAGGGAAATTCAGGGAATTGAACTCCCTAAGATCACCAAATCATGATTGATCGCTCTGGATTCATCAGAAGATAGCCAGAAATTAGCTTTAAAAGAGAGATAAAAATCTCTGATCGAAAGGGAAAGATCCCTATCCGCGATAGGTCGTTCGATGACCGGAGGAGGAGAAGGACCCTCCGTCGTAGAGGTTGCTACCTCTTTTCCTGCCCGTCTTTTGGGAGCCATCGGAGAACTGAAGAAGAAGTTCTTGAAATTCCAAATGAAGGATGAAGAAGAAGAAGAGAGTCAGAGTGCTCTGAAAATTCAAAGAGAAGTGGTGCCTTCTCTTTCAGCCCGATCAGGCTTTTATAGGCTGATGATTGCCTAAATGTAACCTCCTTGAAAGGAGCGCAGGCAATCGTTTCAAATTAATTTGAAACGGTGCCTAAAGCACCTTCCCAAGAAGCGTTACTTCAGCCCCGCTAAGGGCTAACTCCGCCGTGAGTCCAATGTTGACTTAGCGCGACACTTGAATAACTTCACTGAGAAACATGTTTTAGCTCCGCTAAAAGCACATCTCTAGCTTCACGGAAATTCCGTGCTGACTTCGCCAGAAACTGGTTCCTGACTTATTTGAAAATCTGTCTTCATCTTCGCTGGAAGCTTAGCTCGGCTAAGAGTTCTCATTTCCTCCTAGGAAAAGACTTGCCTAAGTTGGTCCACTTCAGGTGTTCTCAAGTCAAAAAGGAGAAAAACAAAGCAGATAAACAACGAAAAATAGATTGCTTATTAATTTAAAAAGAAAGATACATTGATACTACTACATCAAGGTGGTTCGTACAACCGAATCATTGTTCCAAAGGCATATGGTCCTATTTATTTCCAAGCCAAACTAACTGGATACGAAAGGCTTTCCTCCTGCATAAGGCCGTAATCCTTCGCATAATGGCAGATTTTGCCATCAAGAAGCTGGATCTTCTCTGATGAAAATTGGCAAAGGACCGGTTGCCACCAGAAAGCCGGATCTTCTTTGATCAAAATTGGCAAAGGAATGATCTGAGACCTTACAAGTGACGTCCGCTTTCCGAAGTGGATCATCTCGAATAAGCGACTACCAGCCCCTTCTCGAAGTGGATCATCTCGGATAAGCGACTGCCAACCTCTTCTGGGAACACACATCAGCTGCCCCAGTTGGTTCCTCCTGCTTAGGATTAAAGTTTCAAGGGACAAGTTTTTGGTCTCTTTCATTAAGATGAAAGACGGGCGAGCACAGTTCACTGCAACGCAAGATGGAAAACAGGTTAGCAGTAAAGCAAAGAAAAATGCAAGAGTGGTACGCTAAGTCAAATTCTTTAGGCGAATCAATTTATATCCGATCCAGTTGCGCTTTAAGGATGGATTTCAGTTAAGCAGAGGATAGCCTCGCTTGCACAGTGATGATGGGCTACCTCAGCGTAAGCCAAGTCTTAGCTCCGCCTAAGACAGTTATACCGAAGGAGCGTTAAAAAGAGCTAAGTCCTAGCCTCGCCTATATGGCTAATTCAGACTGATCTAGAGGGACATAGTCTTGACCCACCTATATGGCAAGATTGGCTCAACCTTGAAGAGACTAAGTTCCAATTCTTACCTATGTGGCGAACTTAACAGGCAGATTCAACAGATTCAAGTCAGTCAGATACAAAATAAAAACAAGGGAAATCAATCCCTGAGGCAGCTGATAAAGCTAAATTAAGGGAGATAAACTCCCTAAAGTTAATAGTCCATTGGTAAAGTCTCTGGATGACCGAGACTTACCAGTTCTTTGCCGGTTAATGACAGAGTAGGCACCCCCACTATTTCAGAAATCTGAGTATACCTCTCTGAACAATCAGGAGAAGTTATGAACAGACTGCTTCCCTACAGAGGACTTCAAGTGTCCTATTTATAGACCTTATAGCCTGATTGCACCGCCGCTGCTTCAAGCTTAGAAGCGCGAGCGAATTTAAGGTATTTATTGAGCCTTGAGAAAGGGAATAGTTTCCCTCAAAATTGCACGAGGAAGCAATGATCTTCCTCGTTAATGCAAGAGAGGTTATTCTAACCTCGAAAAAGGGGCAATCCTTCTCGTAACTAGCTGAAAGTAGTTGGCCTCGAGAAAGGAACGACGTTCCAAGACCAATTTGAAGCGAATTTACTCCGGGAGGCTCGAACGCAGAGCTACTCAGACGCGAAGCTACCCAAAATCGCGAATCTACACGATTCCTCAGCGAACTTATTCCAATCCGAAAGCAAGATTGAAAGCAAAGCTGAACTCAACTACCATGGGACGTTCGTACTTCACATACCATCAATCAAAGTAATTCAAAGTATTCGAAGCCTGAACCATTCCATTGCAGACTTTTGAAAACTTTGAAGGGGGTCTTGTTGACACTCTAAAAAAGATAAGATTCTTGACTGGCCTGAACAATATCTAAACTTGTTGACATTTACAAAAGACAAGTGATAAATAAGCTGACGATCAGTTTTGTACCCATCTCCGAGGGACAAATCGGCGACTTGGACTCTACTAATCCAGTGAAGCAGACAGTGAGCCCAGATTGTCTTTGAAGAGACCTAAGCAGGTCTAAGATGCTAGGTTAGCTCAACACTTAGCATCACATGAGCCCGAGGAGATAGCCTCACCTGAGAGGCTAAGTTTGTCCAACATCGCCTTGAAGCCATTCAAAGCTCCATCAGGGAGCTAACTTACAGCTTCGCCTGAAATGCTCAGTTAACTCCGCAGAGAGTTAGCTTCGCTCGAAGCCACACACAACCGCGCAGAAGGATGGTAGCTTCGCTACAGATGTTTATCCAGCTCCGCTGAAGAGCTTTCTTCTTACTTTGCCAGATGCTCCTTCCAGCTCCGCTGCGAGCTCGACGCGACAGCTCCGCTGCGAGTCTGTTATGGTCACCTTTGACTAATCAAATCTCCAAATGAGATCAAATCTATTCAAGATCAAATCTAATCAAGATCAAATCTGAGATCAAATTTGGCAGTTGTTTACCATAATCTCTTGACTCTCCTAAAACAAGTAAGAAGATCAGGGGAGATCTTTTAATTATTTGGAAAGAATCAAAACAGATCAGGAGATTGACGCTACCTGCTATTCCTAGCTTCACAGAAGCTGATTCTAGCCTCGCAGCAAGGCTTCCTTTCAGATTTAAACAGATTAACTCAATCTATTTTTGGATTTTCAAGGGACAATTATACCCCTACTCTCCTTACAAATTGCCCACCAGAGGCACAAGAAGATACACACGCGCACAGGCAAAAAGACGCACTGAGAGATGGCTAAACAGAGATCTATTCTCTTACTTTAAGAATTCAGAGAACTGCTTTTCTAATCAGGGTGCTGATACCCTAAGATTCTCCTCTCTCTCAAGGAATTTTCGGAACCAAGCGAGAAGAAATTTCCAAGTGGAGGCAGTTTGAGAAGTAACAAGAGGTTCTACCAACCTTCTGTTCTCTGATTCCCCAAACCAGGCGAGAAGGGACAAAGTGATCACGCGCTGACCAGACTCCCATCGGCACACTTCTCTAGATTCTCAAAGGAGATCTACTTGTAACCTTTTAGAATACTTATAATTTAGCTCCTCGATCCTTTTTTGTAAGTTTTCCCCTTTTGCAAAATCTATGGAAAACACATGTTTCTTACGAAACATGGATTCCAACAGTGTGTAGTTCATGGCACATTGGCTCAAAGTGGAGCCCAAATAATCAACACTCTTCTTTACTATATTTATATCATTTTTAATAATTGAAGAGGAAATGGAGCATGCTATTGATATACTAGAAGCTGTAACTATACTAGCATGGCAAACATGTGAAGACAAATCATTTTTCAAAGATTTATTTTCATTAAAAATTAAATCCAATTCCTTTGAAATAGAAATAATTTTGTTTTTCAAAGAATCATCTTCTTTTAAAACAAAAGCAAGTTTTGAAGATAGAACTTCATTTTTCTTCAAAACTTCATCAGAATCATTTTTACTTTTCAAAATTTTATTTTCATTAAGAGCAAGTTTAAGTTGGGATTTCAAAGAGCCTCTTTCATTTGAAATCTCATCTCTCTCTTGCAAAGCAACATCAAGTTTAGAAAATAAATCCTTATTTTCTTCTTTCATTTAAAGGTTTATTTTTTCAAGAGTTGATATTTTTCTAATAGTTTTTCACAAACAATAGATAGTTCTTCATTTAAAATATCGACATCAATATGATGATCACCGGAAGAACTAGCACTTTCATCTAGTTGAGTTTACGAATGTATCTCAAGGGAGTTACTCCCTTGGACTATGTAGCGATGTTGTTCGGATTCTCCTCCACTACATTCCTCCTCCACATGTAGCGCGGGAGAGGTCAAAGTATTCTACACTGTAAAAGCGGAATTACAATGAGAAACCATAGACAAATATTCTTTACGTAAAGTGCCTTAAGGGCTTGTGCATTGGCCTCTATATGCTTGCTATTACCAAGATAAGATTTCTTGGTAGCGATAAGGAAAACATGCAACCCTAGGGTTTTTAGGTACATATTCATCCTATGCTTCCACATATTGATGTTAGAAACATCAAACATGGGAGGTGCAAGGTAATTCATGAGTGTGTGTAACAAGCATGTGTGCAAATGCAAATACTAGATTAGCTAACTAAGATCTCACTCCTACGTGGTTAAACATAATATCAGGAGCATAGGCTCTGATACCAATTGAAAGTACACCTAGAGAGGGGTGAATAGGTGTAAGGATAATCTAGTGATAAATTATGTGAAATTAAAACAAATTGCAACACACTTAGTGTAACCAAAGAGTATAACAGAATTTCCGGTGAAGAGCACTGGACTATCTCCTTTAAATTTCTCTAAATAAGAGTTGAGGTGCTATGTAAAGCTCTCTTAGTTTAACACAAGTATGGCATACAATCAAACCCAAGCATATATATGATATGAACAATATGATGCAATGCACAATAAGAGAGAGAGAGTTAAGAGATAGTGGATTAAACGCAAACACAAAGATATGTTACGAGGTTCGAGCCACTGCTCTACGTCCCCACCTTCACACAGAAGGATTTTCACTATATCGTCCACACAGGACTTCCTGCACAGGGAACCTCCACTGACGATTTGGGTAATACAAACTGGGAGTACACAACTCCTCTCTTCAATAATACAACCTCTACACAAGAGGTAAGGCACAACACAAATCACCTCTACACTTAGAGGGATGGGCATTTAGCCAAACAAGATCAACCTCTCACTAGAGGGATAAGGCACTAAGCCACAACTCCACAACAATCACCTCTACACTTAGTGAGATATCAATACAACCTCCACAATCACCTCTCACTAGAGGGATATCACAAAGTAAAGAAGGTTTACAACTCTTGGTGGTATCAACAACCACAAACCAATTTTCCTTACTAAACAAGATCCTAATAGATAGGATAGATAGATAAGCTCAAGTGTGAGAAAATAAAGTGTTTGGAACAAAGAAAAACACTTGAGAAAATCTCCAAATAGATATAGAAATCAAGACCAAAAACTAATTCCCAAAAGACTCTCTTTTCTTTGAATTTTCCAACACTTTAAAATAAATAAACATTGATTTTTTAAACTAAAAACTCTTTTAGAACTTGTAGCTAAAACACTTCTAAATATGAGAAAATTTGCTCTTAAAATTGTTAATCAAAACAGCCCAAGGGAATGGGTACATATAGCCCAAAATCAAATCTGCCTGTTGGCAGCAACAAAGGGCAATTCTGCCCTTCGGTCGACCAGGCGATCGACCGGCCAATGGTCATTTTTATGACTATTGAGCCCCGGTCGACTGGCCAATCGACCTAGACCTGGAAATAGATAGCATAGCTCTCTATCGGTCGACCGAGGCCATTTCTAGAGAGCAGAAGCTCTCTGGCGGTCGACCGACCCGGTCGACCGGCCTTCCAACCAAAACAGCCGTGCACGTCTGTGCACGTCGGTCGACCGACCGATCGACCGACTTCTGCCTCGGTCGACCATCCTGTCGACCGGCATAAGGCTAGGTCAAACTTGTTTTAGGGATTAAAACTTAGGTATTTTAGCTTCCTTAAAATCCTATAAAATCACTTAAATTTCACAAAAATAAGTTCTTGTAATATATTTGAAATAAAAATATGTGTGATAAAAATTCAACACATATTATAAACTATTTGAACCATTTTTTTGATATGAAAATTTTGCCTTAAACCAAAATTGGTATTTTTCAAAAATCAAACTTTGAATATTTGAAATGGAAAACCGTTTTCTCCAAAACACATGTAAATACAAAAACATAATATTGAAACAACTTTGAAGCATATTATATATGGATAAAATCCAATATATATATATATAAAGATTTATATCCATGTTTTTGACTAGAAATTCAAAATCAGTTAAACCGAAAAACTAAAACCTAATAAACTTTAAACTTGTGTGTGTATGTGAACTTGAGCATATCAACACTATCTAATCTTTACAATGATCTAAACATACTAAACTAAAAACAATATCGAAGTCTTCTTGTCTCCAAGCTGACTCGATCCAAACGCGATCCAACGAGCTTGACTCCAATCGAGTACTAGATGCGATCTTGATGCTCGAGCTCTTGAATCAAAATGTGAAAGCTTCAAAATACCTTTGTTGAAGCTAATCACTTATTAATATCTTAATCAAATATTTGAAACTAAATATCACAAGATTATTAGTAAAGTATAACTACATAAGTTATTCATCATCAAAACTAGAGTGAAGGGCCTCTAGGCCAACAAGCAGGCAGGACATCCAAGTATTCCAAGCAAGTCAGAACTTTGAGCAACTTTCCCAAACCAGACCTTCATGGGAGTTTTACCTCCTATCTCAGACGATGACAACTTGTTAATGAGATGACACACATACGTCGATGCCTCAGTCCAAAAGGATTTTGACAATCTATAGTTTGATAAAATGCATCGAACCTTCTCTGGCAAGTTCTGATTCATCCTCTCGGCCACCCCATTTCGTTAAGGTGCTTCTTTAACTATGAAGTGTCTATCTATGCTCTCATCACGACATAGCTGTAGGAATATCATTAGTGTACTCACCACAATTATTCGAAGGAAGTACCTTGATCTTTCTTTCTGTATGCTTCACTATATGCTTCTTCCACTCTATAAACAAATCTAAGACTTTCTCCTTGTGTCTCATGCTATACACTCATCAACACCTAGAGAAATCAATAAAAGATGATACAAAGTAACGCATACCTTTAAGTTATGCCGTGTTGAAGATCCCCAAACATCTATGTGAAAGTTGAAAGTATACCTAAAGGGGATAAATAGGTGTAGTGCTAATCTAAGACAAATAATGTAAAATTAAAACTAAATGCTAAACACACACTATATGTAACCAAGATGAGTCTGAATTTCCTGTGAAGGGATCTGAAACTTCTTCTTACTATTCTTCTAAATTATGAGTTGAGGTGCTTCAATAGCTCTCTTGGTTGAATACAAGTGTGAGTATACAGACAATATCAAGCATGAACATGTATGAGTAATAATAACAATGAAAGATATAAAGAGTTGAGAGGTGAGAGAAAGATTCAAACACAAATACTAAGATATGTTTCGCGATTTGAGCCACCGCTCTACATCCTCATCTTCATACAGAAGGATTTCAACTATCTACTATATGATCTTCTACAAAGGGACCTCCACCGAGAAATTACAAATACAAACCGAGAGTACACAACTCCAACTCTCTTACACCTCTACACAAGAGGGAGGTACAAAGCCAAGCACAAAGCAATGAGAAAAAGATTAAAACCCGGTGATCCTATGACCACAAAAACAATTTGGTGATCTCAAAAGACCACAGACAATACCTCTCACAAACAAGATCCTAGAGGATAGATTTGCAATAAAAAAACTCAAGTATGTAAGTGCACAAAGTTCTGAAAAAGAAAGCACAAAGAAAACACTTGGAAAAAATTTCTTGATAAATGATGAAATTGAAGAGAAAAACTAGATTTCCAAAACTTGATTTTTTTTTATTTTCCAAAACTTTGAAAACAAATAAAGATATGATTTGAAGCTCAAAAAACTTGTTTTGAAAACTTGTTAAAAACTATGTAGAAGGTAAGAATTTAACTATAAAAAATCTTGTAGAAAACTGGCCCCAAAACCCTATATTTATAGGCGTTCAGAAATATAGCCTTTGGAAGCTGAACCCAGGCCAGACAAGCTTGTCGGTCGACCAGCCGGTTGACCGACAAAACGATCAATTTTTTGACTGTTGGGGTTGTCGGTCGAACGGACGGTCCACTGTCCCCAAGGCACAGAGAGAAAATCCCTCTGTTGATCGATCGAACAGTCGACCGCCACCCAACAGAAAGTTGACTGAGCCAGTCAGTCGACTGCTCAGTCGATCGAACCTAGCTACGGTCAATTGGTCGGTCGACTGAGCTAAGGGTTATGGCTTGTGCACGTTTCTGTGCATGTTGGTCGACCGCTGGGTCGACCGAGCCAGGCGTCAGTCGACCGGCTGACAGCAGCCCAAAAACATGATTAAAAGGGTAAAAACTTAGACTTTAAACCCCTTAAAATTTTAATTAAATCCCATAAATTTCACAAAATTAAATTCATGTAAATACTTTGAAATGCAAATATGTGTGATCAAAAATCAACACATATTACATGCGAACCATTTTTGAGGTAAAGAAATTAAGGCTTAAACTAAAAATCGTATTTCTCCAAAACCAAACTTTGAAATGAAAATCCAATTTTTCTTAAACTTGTATAGATACAAAAACAAGATACTGAAAATCATTTGAAGCATAGTGTGTACGGATAGAATCCAATACACATAGTTAATGATATATCCTTGTTTTTGATAATAAATACTAAAATAAGTTTTGATGAAAATAAAACTTAAACACATGGTTGGATACATCAAATTAAGTTTTTCTAAACATATATGAACCATCAATATATATGGGTAAAATCCAATATATAAATAAACCATATAAAACTTCTTTTGATGAAATCTATTCATGAAACTAAAAGATGTATACTTGATATATTAAAAACTTAAAACCATATAAATCATAAACCAAAATACATAGAAATAAGTTTTTCTAAACAATAAAGCTCTAATATATCTAGATAGAATCTAACACATATATAAACCATGTAAACTTATTCTATTGAGATGTAAACCACGTAAACATAAATTCTTTTGAAACTAAAACAGTTAAATCAAAAACCAAAACTATAAACTGTATGTGTGTGGGTGTGTACTTGAGCAATTGAAAACTATTCTATCCTTGCACAAGATCTAAAACTAAGCAAATCTAGATACAAGTCTTCTTGTCGATCTTCTTTTATAAGACGACTCGATCCAAACCCGATCCATAGAGCTTGACTCTATCTTGAGTACTTGATGCGATCTTTAGGCATGAGCTCTTGAATCAACTTGTGATAGCGTCAAAACTTGACTGCACGTCTTTATTGAAGCTAAACATCAACAGTGATCTTGATTGAATATCTGAAACTTAGTTAACACAACATCATTAGTAATATAACTTCATAAGTTAGTCATCTCAAAACTAGAGTGAAAGACCTTAGAGCCAACAATCTCCCCCTTTTTGATGATTACAAAACTTATGAGGTTATGTATGCATGGATTAAAGATAAGCCATGCATAGTAATAAAACATATAGATGTTCAATAAAAAGCACATAATACCAATCATAATAATCATATAGATATGCAATGTTACTCTAGGTACCAAATGTATACAAATCTTGATACCAATTTCAAATGAGTATGCAATGTAAGCTCTTGATACCAATTTAACAATTAAAAATATGCAATACCGATTGAACTTATGATATCAAATGAATATGTAATATGAGCTCTTGATACCAATGAACCAATATAAGCTCTTGATATTAATGAACCATCCAATAGAGTGGATATACATACAAACACTAGATATCAAAACTAAAATATGATATCAAAGCAAATATTTGCATAAAACTAGAACATGCATATATAAACTCTCAAATTATTCTCTCCCTTTTTGTCACTCATCAACAAAGGGGTGAAAAAAATAAGATAAATGTATATGTGATATGAATCCATGAAGAGGAGAGACTATAAGGAACTCTCCTGTATACATGCGTTACATGAAGAAAGGGATGACTAAACTCTAACCCATATAAGCATGATATACAATATATAGTTGGAGATGTTAAGCTCCCCCTACACATATGTACTATATAAAGAAAAGAGGTCAAACTCTTTTCTATATACTAGGCTTATCATGAATCTATATATAGAGGAGATGTTAAGCTCACCTTACATATAAGCAATATATGTCAAAACAAACTTTGAAAACTTATTAAAACAAATTTTGATATCAATAGATAAAATCATTTTCTAAAATAAAATATTTTTCTCAAAAAGAGTAAGAGTAAGATATCAATTGAAAATATATGAAATACCAATTGAATGTAAAATGAAGAATTTTTCTCTTCCTTTTTGAAATACCAATAAATTAATGCATAAGCTTGTAAAAGATATCAATTAACATTTAGAACTAAATCAAGCCTAGCATAAAATAATTTGTACTTTAAAACATATATGTATAAATATTTTTAATTTAGCATAAGAAATCATATATATGTATGTATGATCAGAGCAATTGAAATATGATACAAATTGAGACATGATGCACACATATATAAGAAAATAAGAGTATACAAAATGAAATATCTTGAAATCATGTATAACTCATAACATTTGCCCTTTCATGTACATGTTTAAAAACATATCATCATTAAGGCACACAAGGTATGGTCGCCCAACCAACCTCCCTTTCAAGGCAAAAATTTTCAAAAATAAGATTTTAAAAATAATACAGTATAAGTTGAAAACTCTACTACTTGAAGAATAAGAACTAGTTTAAGATAATTTTGAAAACTAGTACGAAACCCTTCAAGCGAGAATTAAATAAATATATATTCCATGATATATGAAAATTACATGAGAATCGACACTCAAAAATCTATAAAACACATAATCCTCTTGAATTCAAAAATCATGAGTAATCACAAAATATAGAGTGCACAAGAATCATGTAATCAACATATGCAAGGAGATAAAGCAATGAAGCTCAATCAAAACATGAAATCCCTTTTTCATAAATATGAAATCATAGCTAAAAAATCAGTTTTCATCAAAACGATTCAAGAAACATAAACTTCATGGTATATGCATGTTTTGTCAAAACTAAAACATACATATTTATCCAAACATGTATTGAGTCCATAAAATAGTACATAACATATAAAGCAAGTGACTCAAGGATAGAATATATATTTCATATATTTTTAATCTAAACACATTTTTATGAAGATATGTACATGTACGATGTAAAAACAAATAAAAGAATAGAAGTATAAATATAAGAATCATCAAAAGTAGGTTATACAAGTACATCTAATGAGTACACATAAGTAATAAAGCACTTAAATATAAGAATCAAGTTTAGCTCACTAATTATACAAGTATAATCACAACTTTTAATGAAAATTGCATCTAAACATGTAATAAAAACGTAAAGCATAAAAACATCAAAAAAATGAGTGATAAACAAATATGATCATTTGTGCAAGTGTCATTTCAACAAGGATATGCATACGTAGTTAAACAATAGTAAGAACACATAAATATGAATCTATATAAACATGGGTGTATTTCAAACACTATATATGTATATCACAAGTTTAATAAACATTGCATTTAACATAATGAGTATGAAACAATATATGCTAAAAATCATCAATATAAAAACATAAAGAACCTAAAGCATATAAATATAAATGACGTAAGGAGGATAGAGATACTTGCCAAACCGATGAACTATTCTCTATGTCTCTAAAAACTTTGGTGGTCCTCCCACTAAAACTTTCTTGATAGAGATGCATCCCATATTGTATCTATTTGGCTTAAACACATCCAACACTAAGATACCAATATTCTCACGTCTTGTGAGAGGCCACACCTATATTAAAAGCAATAGGGGTGATTTTTGGTACCCAAACTTTCTTGGGTCCATAGAGGTTAGCACTTTTTCTAACTCAAATGTTTTTACTTGCAAAATTTAAATCATATAACCTATCATAATAAATTTTGCAAGGTGGCCTGTACGACCAGAATGCGTACAAGTGTACACTCTACTGATTAAGAAAGAATACGTATGCGCCGTATTAGAGAATTGTCATCCCCGGCAACGGCGCCATTTTGTTTGGACGGAAAAGGTGTACTTATTATGTGTATAGAATGTATTTGATGTACCCTTTCTTGTCTCCGCTATAGCCTAGGGCTATACCGAGTCGGATCTCAGGGAGAGCTCGCGATAGAAGCTTTAAACGTTAGGTTGTGAAGTGATAAAACTAGTAGTCTTCTCTTGATTATAAACTTAGTGATGCAAAAGAAACTAAAAGAAGATGGATATGTTCATGGTGGAAGTGGAAAAGGAATCAAGAAGTGATGTAGATGTTGTATTCACAAGAAAAGAATAAGAAACTTAAAGAAAGAGATCCAAGACTAGATTACCTTGCTAGCTTGCCAAAGCTTACCAATCTCCTTGATAATGAAAGCTTTGCCTAATGTTGTCACTCCATAGGCTTATAATTCCTCTCACGTGTTGACCTAATTACTTTCTCATTTGCAAGATGGTGGTTTAACCATCGGAGAAGAGAAGATCATACACTTGCAAGATTAACAAAAGCAATCACCCATGAGTAGTGAAGTGGCTAAGCTAGTGGTTAAACTAGTACATGGAATGAAAATCTAGCCACAAGAAGCCATTAAAGAACTAAAACAAAGCTTGAATTAGATTGCAAGAACTAAACAAAGCAAGTAATAAAGCAAGTAAAGAAAGCACAAGAAACTAGAATCAAACTCAAGTAGAGGAATGGAGGATGGATCAATCCTTGCATAGCTTCAAGTTGTCACCCTTGATTACACAAGCTCTCTCCCTCACAATCACTCTCTTTGTAATGAAATCTAGGGATAGAGAAGAAGAGGTCTAAAGAACAAAACCTAGAGAAAAATGAAAATTACAAAACCTAAAACTAATCTCCTCTCTTCTCTGATCAGTTTTTTCTCGCAGGTGATGATGCAGTATTTATAGCAGATTGAAGAAGCTTCTGGAGAGGAGTTCGTTGCCACAAAATCCGGGGATCCACGGCCTAGATCTGCCGCGGATTGCCGCGGATCTGCCGCCAGATCTGGGCCGTTGGTCCAGATCTTTCTGGTGAGATTCGTTTGTTAGGTTGTTGGCCACGTAGGATACTTGGATCTCCCAATTGGCGCGCGGATCTTGGTGAGATCTGATTTGGATTTGGCTTTATCTTTAATCTTTTAATTAATCACCTTAATTATTGCTAATTAAGGTAATTAATTTGCTAACTCTCCTTTAAGTATGTACCTGCAAATAAGTAGAGAAGAGGAGTAAAAATCACTTATTTATTTGTATTATGCATGGGAGTTATGATGTATAATATGCAATATTGTGTACTAATCACACCCCCACACTTATTCTTTTGCTCGTCCCGAGCAAAACAAAGAAAAAGAAAAGAAAAACTAAGCTACAAGTTTATTACACCACTTTCGCAGGTGACGCGATTGCACTGAGCATGTGCAACAAGCCGTTAAACCTCTAGGTTACCCTAGAGGAGGAGTGTTGTCTCCTGAGGGTTTTCAGCGGATTACACCCACAAAATCCATAAAGAAAGAAGACAAATGTTAGTATTTTGAAAACGCATTTTGAATAAGAGACAAGTTTACGAACTATTTTTGCAAAAATATAAGTGATCCTAGGTCATAAGTCCACCTATAATCAATCTTTCTTAAACTTAGTATCCATGCAAGATCTTGTCTTTAATTAAGGTAAGAATTCAAAATTGGATTGAATATTTTTATCTTTCATAAAACCTAGATAATATGCACACCGTGCACAGTGAAGGTTTCTGGGATTTCAACTCCAACCATCAAGCCATTTATTATATTATTTTTTTTTTTCTTTTTTTTCTTCCCTTAGTTTTATTAGGCTTTCTAATTCACCCATGTAGCGAGCCTATAACCGATGACTCCCAGACCAGATGGTCTTAGGGCACCAGATGAGGAAACATCCCTCGGGTTTAAGGACTCGAGTGAAAAAGGCCACAAAACTAAAGGGGATTATTCTTAATCACCGTTAGGCGTGAATAATCATGCTTCTTGAGGCACAATTACCCAGCTTAATAGGTGAGATCACTGTTAGGCGTGAGTCATCATGCTTCTTGAGGCACAATTTCCCAGCTTAATAAGTGATCTTTTATTTATATATATTTTTTTTTCTTTTTTCTCTTTTTTTTTTTTATTTATATGGCATTTTTGGTCTTTGTTTCCATCCCAAGAAATGTGTAAGTGTGAAGTTCATATTATCTAAGGCAAAAAATTCAAGATAAAAATATCTCCTCAATTTTACTTACTTAGCCTATAATTTTCAAACAAGATCTATTACTTCAACTAGGCTTAAGATGTCATAATTAAGGCTTTCTTAATCTCTAAGATACATCTTAATTTTCTAAAAATAGAACAAAACTTTGTTTCTTATTTCAAAAAGTTTTTATTTTTTATTTTTTTATTTTTTATTTCTAAAAAAGTATAAAAGAAAGAAAATCTAAAAACTCTAAGTTAGTAAACCCTCCCCCACACTTATTTCATGCATTGTCCTCAATGCATCATGATATATGTATGCATGAAACAAAATGGAAAGGGAAGGAACAAAAATTACCTTAGGGTGGTGGTTCCGGTGGTGGTCGGATTGGTCCACGGAACATGGCCCAATCATCTTTTCTTTGGGTTTTCAGGAACCCACCAACCATATCAGAAATATGACCCACTAAAAAGATGCATGCGTGTGTTATTTTAATTATGTACATACCCCCATCTAATTTTAAGATTTTCCAAATAATTTCAGACTCAATTTATCAAATTCCTTGTCACAGAATGGAGTATGAACTGATAGAACTGTTGACTTGGACTCGGAAAGGAACACCGACTCAGGATTATGATTTAAATCAAGTGATGGTTCAGGAGTTGAAGTGAAGTCAGAAAGTGTGTCCAAGTCAAGAAATGAAAACTCAAGTCCACATGTGTTGTCCAACAATGGAATGTGACCTACTATGGGTGATATCTCTTTACTTCCAATTTTAAGAAATTCAAGCTCATCACCGTACAATTCTTCAAAACTTAAGTCAACATCTTCCTTAAGAATTGTACAATCAGTTTCAGAAGTAAAGAGATTGAGAAAATCAAGGTCACATTTGAGTTCAATTCCACAAGATGGAGAACTTGCCAGAATGTCAATGGTATCTTCGGAAGTGTAAAATTGGGCAAGTTCAATATGATCCTCAAAGATGGGTGATCCAACTTCATTGTGAATTGGGACTGGATTCAATGTCGGCTCCGGAAAAGGATTGAAGTGAGGTAAAGATACCAGAGTCATTATGGAATCAGGAAGAAGAATTGAATCACAAAGTTGGGGTTCAAGATCACATTCCTCATGTTGTTCAATTAAATGTGGAGAACTTGCCAATTTATCAATGGAATTTTCAGAAGTGTAGAATAGGTCAAGTTCAATGTGATCATCAAAAAAGATTGGTGATTCAATTTCACAATGGATGGAAAATGGATTCAATTTTGACTTTGGAAATGGATTGAAATCAGGTAAGGATATGGAAGTCATGATTGAATCAGGAAGTAATATGGAATCATCAAGTGGAAGTTCAGGATCAAAATCATGTTCCAGTTCAATTTCAGAAAAAGGAAAACTTGCCAATATATCAATTGGATTTTCAGAAGTGTGGACAAGTTCATTTTTAGGAAATGAGAAACTTGCCAAAATGTCAACAGGATTTGAATTTTGGACAAGTTCAAGTGTAGGAAATGAAAAACTTGCCAATGTATCAATTGGATCTGAAGTTTGGACAAGTTCAGGTGAGTGTGCTGAAATTGAATCTGGACTTCCAAGACTACATGACTCTTTGGATTTAGAGTGGCTAGTGACATTAGAAAGAGGATGAGAATGAAGAGTTTGGATCATCAATTCTATGTCACGATTCCTAGCATTTTGAGCATTGGTCATGTCTTCAAGCATCTTTCCATAATCGATGATTTCATTGTTTTGATGAAAAGATGAAGTGTTGTCTTGGAAGTGATGGTGAAATTGTGAGTCAAAAGTGTGTGATGATGGAAAAGAGGACTCACAAAAGAAATCATTACTCGGTTCCATGACAATGGTTGTTCATACTGAAAAGGTGGAACTGAGTAAGATTCTTGAAAATACTGTGGAATTGGAGAGGCCAATGTTTTCTGAAGTGTTGCGTGGCCTGTTGTAAATTTGCTTCTATACTCCTTTGTAACTCAGATTTTTCTTCAAATAGTGGTTCAGAAAAAGGAGTATATGAAGTGGACTCGGGAAATGAATGTTGTGGACAGGGATTTTGCAAATTTGACTCGGGGTACGTGAATCCCCAATGACTCGATGAAGAGTTGAAATTATTTTGGACATTATAATCATTAGATGGGGTGTATGGGTCGTATTGATTCGGATAAGGCCAACCCGGTGTATGTGGTTGGTGCATATTGTAAAACACCGGGTTGGAATTATCCGAATATGGAGATGGTGTGAAATATGGATTATTATTGAAAGAATTTTTGAAGGCCATATCACACAATCACAAACAAAAACAAACAAACAAACAAACAAACAAAAGAAAGAAAAATTCTAACCTAAGTTAGGGTAGACTTAGACCTAGACGACTCCTAACAATAGATCGTCCACAGGAGGTTCAGTGTAGACTCTAACCACAAGCTAATCAGCCAGGGAAGGGTAAGGTTGGTGGGAGGTTTTCCGTCCGAAGACGTTCCTTAATTAAGTAACCAGCAACCTTCGGGCTTTCGGCCCTCAACCCCTTTCCTAGACACCGATTTTGCAAGAGTTAAATTCCAACACTTTTCCCCCTTAGGATAATCTCCTAAATGAGTCCGAGATGTCCCTAGGGCCAACGTCTACTTTTTTATTAAATTAGGCTTGGGTTAGTGAGTGCTTGGGAAAATGATTTTTGGGCTAAGGAAAGGGTAATGACCTCCCCCACCTTATCTTATTTACGGGTATGCCCTTAAATTTGAATTGTGCAAGTGTACAAGAAATATAGCTAGGATACACTCAAAGCATGAAAATCAAGCAAGGATTTGTCCTAGTCTAAATGCAATGCAAACACGTACCTTGCCTCCACGCACTCTTCAACAGTAAAAGTAAAGAATTGAAAGACACGTGCCTAAAATGCAAGTGTCTAAACAATTTTTAACAATTATCACCCAACTTTTTACTGTTTTTTAATTAAGCAGGAGTACAGTGAACAACACAGGATTTCAAGTATAGAAACAGCAGTATTTTTGCAGCAACAGAGCCCTGCAGAAAATTGGAGAGAAATTCTCTCAAAAGTGCCGCGTTTCCACTGGATATGCCGCGGGTCCGCGGCACTTCAGTGGAAGCCTGGTCTCTGCTTTCTTGAGCAGAGGGCCAGGTTCACTTAGATGTTACTGCAGTAAATAATTTCCTGTTTTCTTCTCCTCCTGAAACCTGCAACAGAGAAGAATAATAGTTTAGTACTTCACTTTAAACCAAAAAAAATACGTCGCTCTCCCCGGCAACGGCGCCATTTTGATTAAGAAAGAATACGTATGCGCCGTATTAGAGAATTGTCATCCCCGGCAACGGCGCCATTTTGTTTGGACGGAAAAGGTGTACTTATTATGTGTATAGAATGTATTTGATGTACCCTTTCTTGTCTCCGCTATAGCCTAGGGCTATACCGAGTCGGATCTCAGGGAGAGCTCGCGATAGAAGCTTTAAACGTTAGGTTGTGAAGTGATAAAACTAGTAGTCTTCTCTTGATTATAAACTTAGTGATGCAAAAGAAACTAAAAGAAGATGGATATGTTCATGGTGGAAGTGGAAAAGGAATCAAGAAGTGATGTAGATGTTGTATTCACAAGAAAAGAATAAGAAACTTAAAGAAAGAGATCCAAGACTAGATTACCTTGCTAGCTTGCCAAAGCTTACCAATCTCCTTGATAATGAAAGCTTTGCCTAATGTTGTCACTCCATAGGCTTATAATTCCTCTCACGTGTTGACCTAATTACTTTCTCATTTGCAAGATGGTGGTTTAACCATCGGAGAAGAGAAGATCATACACTTGCAAGATTAACAAAAGTAATCACCCATGAGTAGTGAAGTGGCTAAGCTAGTGGTTAAACTAGTACATGGAATGAAAATCTAGCTACAAGAAGCCATTAAAGAACTAAAACAAAGCTTGAATTAGATTGCAAGAACTAAACAAAGCAAGTAATAAAGCAAGTAAAGAAAGCACAAGAAACTAGAATCAAACTCAAGTAGAGGAATGGAGGATGGATCAATCCTTGCATAGCTTCAAGTTGTCACCCTTGATTACACAAGCTCTCTCCCTCACAATCACTCTCTTTTGTAATGAAATCTAGGGATAGAGAAGAAGAGGTCTAAAGAACAAAACCTAGAGAAAAATGAAAATTACAAAACCTAAAACTAATCTCCTCTCTTCTCTGATCAGTTTTTTCTCGCAGGTGATGATGCAGTATTTATAGCAGATTGAAGAAGCTTCTGGAGAGGAGTTCGTTGCCACAAAATCCGGGGATCCAACGGCCTAGATCTGCCGCGGATTGCCGCGGATCTGCCGCCAGATCTGGGCCGTTGGTCCAGATCTTTCTGGTGAGATTCGTTTGTTAGGTTGTTGGCCACGTAGGATACTTGGATCTCCCAATTGGCGCGCGGATCTTGGTGAGATCTGATTTGGATTTGGCTTTATCTTTAATCTTTTAATTAATCACCTTAATTATTGCTAATTAAGGTAATTAATTTGCTAACTCTCCTTTAAGTATGTACCTGCAAATAAGTAGAGAAGAGGAGTAAAAATCACTTATTTATTTGTATTATGCATGGGAGTTATGATGTATAATATGCAATATTGTGTACTAATCATCTACCATATAAAGTGTTATGTGTGTGAACATGATGAGCATGTGTTTGTCTTGAATGGTGTGCATGCATATGTGAAGCATGTTCTTACAAAATATGGATTCCAACCTCTTGTAGTTAATGGCACATTGGCTCAAAGTGAAGCCTAAAAAATCAACACTCTTTTTCAAAGCAGAAATATCATTATCAATAAAAGAAAAATTGGAGCAAGCAAGAAAAATAATATTCTTATCATAAGAAGATGATGCAATATAGCATGACAAACATGGGATTCAAAATCATATTTCAAAGAAACATTTGCTAAAGTAATGCTTTCCAATTCTTTAGAAATCAAAACAATTTTGTTTTTCAAAGAATCATTTTCTTTTAAAACAAATTCAAGTCTTGAAGATAAAACCTCATTATTCTTCAAAACATCATCTAAATCATTTTATTTTTCAAAAACTCATCTTCCTTCCAAACAATATCATGTTAGGTTTTCAAGGAATCTCTTTCATTAAAATCTCAACCTTCTCTTTTAAAACCGAATCGAGTTTTGAAAACAACAATTTATTTTCCTTCTTTAAATTGAAACTCTTATTTTTTTAAAGCTTTGTATTTTGAAAGCAAGTTTCACAAAACATAAAAAGTTCTTCATTCAAGGCACGTGCATCCATAGCATTATCATCATCATGGAAGAGGTAGCACAATCATCTAGATGAGTGTTCAAAATTACCTCAAGGGAGTCATTCTCTTGGACTAAGTCGCATGCTTTATCAGACTCATCTACTATGCATTCTCTCTCCACATTGTTTGAAGCTTGTTTCTTGAGAGAGCTCAACATGTTTCACACTATAAAAGCAGAATCATAGTGAGAAATCATAGATAAATAATCTTTACTAAGTGTGTGCTTTAGTGCATTCATAGCTTGTGCATTGGCCTCTAGGTACTTGCCATTATCAATATAAGGTTTCTTGGTTGTGTCAAGAAAATATGCAATCCTAGGGATTTTAAATTGGCGCACATTTTAAATTTTCACATGTCAGTGTTGGAAATATCAAACATGGGTAATGCAAGATAATCCATGAGTGTAAACAATATATGTGCAAAGCAACTAACTATAGTAGCAGTAAAGGATTACAATCCTAGGTGGTTAAACTGAATATCAGGAGCGCTAGCTCTGATACCAATTAAAAATACACTTAGAGAGGGGGAATATGTGTAATGCTAATCTAAGACAAATAATGAGGAATTAAAACTAAATGCTAAACACAAACTATGCAAAACCAAGAGTGAGTCCGAATTTCCCGTGATGGGCTCTGGAACTTCTCCTCACTATTCCTCTAAATTATGAGTTGAGGTGCTTCAATAGCTCTCTTAGTTGAACACAAGTATGAGAACACAAACAATATCAAGCATGTATATGTATGAGTAATAATAACAATGTAAGATATGAAAAGTTGAGAATTGAGAGAAAGATCCAAACGCAAACACCAGGATATGTTTCGAGGTTCGAGCCACCGCTCTACATCGCCACCTTCATAGAGAAGGATTTCAGCTATCCACTATAGGAACTTTCAAAAAGGGATCTCCACCGATGAATTACAAATACAAACGGGGAGTACACAACTCTGACTCTCTCACACCTCAATAAAAAAGGAAGGCACAAAGCCAAGCACAAAGCAAAGAGAAATGATTACAATATGGTCATCCTATGATCACAATTTGGTCATCCTATGATCACAAACAGAACTTGGTAATCTCAAAAGATCACAAACAAAATCTCTCACAAACAAGGTCCTAGAGGATAATTTTACAATGAAAACTCAAGTATATGAGTGCACAAAGTTTTTGGAAAAGAAAAAACAAAGAAAACACTTGGGAAATACTTCTTGATAGATGAGAAAATTGAAGAACTAAACTAGATTTCCCAAAGCTTGATTTTCTTTGATTTTTTAAAACTTTGAAAACAAATTAAGAAATGATTTGAAGCTCAAAAACTTGTTTTGAAAACTTGTTAAAAACTTTCTAGAAGGTAGGAATTTTGACTCTCAAAAATCATGTAGAAAACTGGGCCCAAAACCCCATATTTATAGAGGTTCAGAAATATAGCCGTTGGAGGCTGAACCCAGGCCAGACATGCATGTCAATCGACTGACCGTCGACCAGCCAACTGTCAATTTTTTTGATAGTTGGGGTTGTCGATCGCCGAACAATCGACCGCCCCCAAAGCACAGAGAGAAAATTCCTTTGTCGGTCAACCGAACGTTCGACTGCCACCCAAAAAGAAAGTTAGGTGAGCCAGTTGGTCGACCGCTCGGTCGACTAAGGCTAGCTACAGTTGACCGATCGGTCGACCGAGCTAAGGGCTATGCTTGTGCACGTTTTTGTACACGTCGGTCGACCATTTGGTTGACCGAGCCGGGCGTCGGTCGACCGGTCGGTCGGCCGACAGCAGCCCGAAAAACAGGAGTAAAAAGTGTAAAAACTTGGACTTTAAACACCCTTAAAAATTCAATTAAATCCCATAAATTTCACAAAAGTAAGTTCATGTAAATACTTTGAAATACAAATATGTGTGATCAAAAAACAACACATATTACAAACACGTGAGCCATTTTTTAGGTAAAAAAATTAAGGCTTAAACCAAAATCGTATTTTTCAAAAACCAAACATTGAAATGAAAATCTGATTTTTCTATAAACTTGTATAGATACAGAAATAAGATATTAAAACGCATTTGAAGTATAGTGTGTATGGATAGAATCCAATATACATAATAAATGATATATTCTTGTTTTTGACAATAAATACCAAAATAAATTTTGATAAAAATAAAATTTAAACACATGACTAGATACATCAAAATAAGTTTTTCTAAACAGATATAAACTATAAATGTAAATGGATGAAATTCAATACGCATATATACCATGTAAAACTTTTTTGATGAAATCTATTCATGAAACTAAAAGATGTATACTTGATATATTAAAGACTTAAAACAATATACGTTATGAACTAAAACACATAGAAATAAGCTTTTCTAAAAAATAAAGCTCTAACATGTGTTGATAGAATCAAACACATATATAAACCATGTAAACTTATTCTATTGAGATGTAAACCTGTAAACATAAATTCTTTTAAAATTAAAATGGTTAAACCGAAAACTAAAACTATAAACTTTATGTGTGGGTGTGTGTACTTGAGCAATTCAAACTATTTTATTCATATACAAGATCTAAACTAAATAAACTTAGATACAAGTCTTCTTGTAGATCTTATTCTCTAAATAGACTCGATCTATGATCCATAGAGACTGACTCCATTGTGAGTACTTGATGTGATCTTTAGGCATGAGCTCATGAATCAACTTGTGATAGCTTTGAAACTTGACTTCACGTCTTTGTTGAAGCTAAACACCAACAATGATCTTAATTGAATATCTAAAACTCAGTAAATACAAGATCATAGTAACATAATTTCATAAGTTAGTCATTATCAAAACTAGGGTGAAAGACCTTCGGGCCAACAAAAGTAATCAAGAATCTCCTCTATGCGTTGAATATCGGTGCCAAACTTCACTTTGGTCTTTTTCCTAATGATGCAGTATTCACAATACTCTAATTTGCAGGTCTTGGCATCCTTTAATAATCCATTCTTTGCAAGAGCTTGCAAATTCTTCTCACTTGTGTGCCCCATCCTCACATGCCATAGCCTGGTTGAGTTTTCATCCGAACCAACTGAAGCTTCCAGTTACCCTGTAACTGTATTACCCTTCAAGCAATAGAGGTTACTGTGCCTGACACCCTTCAACACCACCTTAGAGCCTTTGAGCGTCTTGAGAACTCCATCTTTACCTGAAAACTTTAGACCATGTGCCTCCAAATCTGCAATTGAGATAATGTTCTTTTTCATATGAGGAATGTATCTAACATTTTTCAGCTCTCTCGCCATCCCATCAAACATCTTAATAACAACAATACCTAAGCCATTCATGTTGCAAGTAGAGTCGTCACCCATCTTCTAGCTTCTCAAGCTAGCGAATCAATCCTATTTGGAGGCAAACATAGTAGGTAGCGCCCATATCTATAATCCACTTAGAGACATCTGAGTAGCAAACTGTAGGGGTAATAATAGTAAGCAAAACAATCGATGAGTCAGAATTCGAATCATCCTAACTCTTCACCTGTATGATGAATGCTTTCGGCTTTGACCCTTCTTTTTGCCTTTAAACTTCAGACAATCAACTTTCCAGTGTCCTTCTCTACAGAAAGCATATTGATTCCTCTTCAAGCCAATTTTGGACTTCAATCTTCCATGATTACCTTTGCCCTTTCAATGGGAACTTCTTTCTCTTGCACAACGCCTCACTGATGTGCTATGGAGGACTCTTTGTCCTTCCATTTCAATTCATTATTCAAAAGAGCAGCCAACACTCTATTGTAGCTATGGGATTGCTTAACATTGATAAGTGTTAGAACAAAGGTCTCATAATTATCATCTAAAAAGGTGCTTAACAGAATCAATGTCATATCCCATCCTTGATCATTTTGTCTACATTAGCTAGGTCTGCAAGAAGCTTCATGTAGTTTTCATGTGCTTGTTGATGGAAGTCTCCTTCTTCAACTAGAAGCAATAAATCTTCCTCTAAGATGCAAACTGTTCTTGATGCCCTTTATCAAATATTTGCTCTCTAAGATTTCTCAAATCTTTCTTGCGAAAGTTTTTGTCATCACATGATAATTCAGATCTGTTGGCCCAAAGGCCCATCACTCTAGTTTTGATCATGATTAACTCATGTAGTTATAGTACTAATGATCTTGTGTTTATATAATTTCAGATTTTCTATCAAGATCTTAGTAAGTACTTAGCTTCAACAAATAAATTTTGGAGCTAACATATGTAGATTCAAGAGCTCGCGCGTCAAGATCACATCTAGTACTCAGATGGAGTCAAGCTCTTTGAATCGTGTTTGGATCGAGTCGGCTTGGAGAAGGAGTTCTACAAGAAGACTTCAGTTTGTTTAGTTTTAGTTTGTGTTTAGATTTTGTGTAAGATAGACTAGTATTGATATACTCAACTTCACACACACACACACAAGTTTAATACGTTTGATTTTTGGTTTAACTGGTTTTAGATTTCAAGTACACATATATATGATTTTCAGAATAGATAGAATCAAAACAAGTTTACATAGTTTAATGTATATTAGATTTCATCTCTATACATCTATACTTCATATATTTAGAAAAAACTTATTTTTAATGATTCTATTTCATGTGTTTAGAGTTAATTAACAAAACTTATTTCAGATTTAATGTCAAAAACAAAGCTATATCTTTTATATCTATATTGGATTCTATCCATACACTTTATGCTTCAAAAGAGTTTAAATATCTTATTTTTGTATTTATACAAGCTTGAGAGAAATCGATTTTCCATTTTAAAGTTTGATTTTTAGAAAATACCGATTTTGTGTTAAAGCTTAATTTCTATATCACAAAAATAGTTCAATTAGTTTGTAATATGTGTTGATTTTTTTCACACATATTTATTCTTCAGATATTTATAAGAACGTATTTTTGTGAAATTTATGAGATTTTATGGGATTTTATAGGTGTTAAAAAGACCAAATATCAAACCATATACCCTAGCCTAAGCCTGCTGGCGGTCGACTGGCCGGTCGACCGAACCAGAGCTCCGTCGACCGGATGACCGACTGATGTACAAAAGGACATTCACAAGGCCATGCCTATAAGGCCGGTCGATCGGGAAGTTGACCGATTGTAACTACCCAAATCTCGAGTAGCGCCGGTCGACCGGGCGGTCCACCGACAGGGCTGAATGCCTTCAGGCTCAGTCGACCAGGTGATTGACCAGTGGCTCAACGGTCAAAAATATGACCGTTAGATGGTCGACCGGCTGGTCGAATGATAGGTCAAAAATGTTCTTTTCTTGACGCCAACGGCTATTTTCTTGAGAGCATATAAACAGGGATTCTCTTAAGCTATTTTCACTAAGATTTTCAAGAGCTATTCTTCCCATCTTTTTAAGTGTTTTGCAGCAAGTTTAAAAGAAGTTTTTGAGCCTAAAATCTCTATCTTTATTTGTTTTAAAAGTATTGGAAAATTAAAGAAAAGAGAGTCTTTGAGAAATTGGTTTTGATCTTTCTTTACAAATCTATTTAGTATTTTTCCCAAGTGTTTTTCTTTGTTATTCTTTTTTTCAAATACTTTACTTTCTCACACTTGAGCTATCATCTCTAATCCTATCTATAGGATCTTGTTTTTGGGAGAAAAATTATTTGTGGTCTATTATGATCACTAAGTATTGTTTGTAATCATTGGATTACTAAGATTGCAATCTTTTATTTGCTTTGGCTTGGACCTATCTCTCTTGTGTAGAGGTGATTGTGTATAAGAGAGGAGTAGTATACTCTAAGTGTAGAATTACAATTCCTCAGTGGAGGTCCCTTTGTGGAAGGTCTTGTATGAACACAGCGGAAATCCTTCTGTATGAAGGCGGAGACGTAGAGCAGTGGGTCGAACCTCGAAACATATCTTGTTGTTTGCATTTGATCCACTATCACTCAACTCTTTCTCCTTTATATCACGCATAACTTTATATTGTACATATTCATATGCTAGATATAGTTTGTGTGTGCCTACACTTGTGTTGACCAAAAGAGCTTCATATAGCACCTCAACTCTTAATTTAGAGAAATTTCGAGGAGTAGTTCCAGAGCTCGGAAAATTCGGGCTCACTCTTGATTATACATAGTGTGTTGCAATTGAGTTTTAAATTTCGCATCATTTGTCCTAGATTAGCTAGTACACCTATTCACTTGGTATCAGAGCTTACGCTCCTGATATTCAGTTTCACCACCTAGGAGTGAGATCTAGGATTGCTAATCTAGATTTGCATTTGCACACATATTGTTTACACACATATAGATTTCCTTGCCCCTCTCAAGTATGATGTTACCAACATCGATTTGTGGAAGTTTAAGATGAATGTATATCTTAAATCCTTAGGATTGCATGTTTACTTTGCCACTACTAAGAAATCTTATCTTGGTAATGACAAGCATATAGAGGCCAATGCACAAGCCTTAGTGGCACTTAGGCACATACTTAGCAATGATCAAGTTTCTATGATTTCTTTTGTGATTCCGCTTTGTAGTGTAAATTCATTGACCTCTCCCGAGCTACAAACGACAAACAATATGGAAAAAAATCTAGTGGAAAAGAGTTCAACCAAGCCTACTTCATGGTCCAAGGGAATGACTCTCTTGGGATAATTTCAGACACTCAACTAGAAGATAGTGCCAGTTCTTCATGTGATGATAATGCTCCCATGCTTTAAATGAAGAACTTTCCTTATTTTATGAAAACTTGTTAAATAAATATAAACTTTTGAAAAAGAAAAGTTTTTATTTAAAGAAGAAAAATAAAAACTTAATTTCAAAGCTCAATATAGTTTTGCAAGAAAAGGTTGAGGTTTTAAATGAAAGGGGCTCATTGAAAACTCAACTTGATCTTGCTTTAAAAGAAAGCGAAATTTTAAAGAATAATAATTATTGTGATGATATTTTGAAGAATAATGAAGTTTTGTCTTCAAAACTCAATTTTGTTTTAAAGGGGAACAATTCTTTGAAAAATAAAATTGCTTTGATTTCAAAAGAATTAGAATTTATTTCAAATGAAAATATTTTTTTGAAAAATGATTTGGCTTCTCATTCTTGTCATGATCCCAATGTTATAACCTCTATTGATAAGAAAACATGTTCCACTTCTTCTTCAATAATTGAAAGTGATATTTGCATGTTGAAGAATAGTGTAGATTGTTTGGACTCCACTTTGAGCCAATGTGCCATGAACCACACATGATTGGAATCTAAGTTTCTAAAGAAGCATACTTCACGTATTCATGCACACAAACCACGACATACACATGCTTATCGTGCTCACACACATAATTCTATGTACGCTCACGTGTACACTTGTACACATTGTGGACGTACGGGCCACCTTGCAAGATTTTGTTATGATAGAATAAATATTTTAAATTTTGCAAAGAAGTTTATTTAGATTAGGAAAGGTGCTAATCCCCATAAACCTAAGAAAGTGTGGGTACCAAAATCCACCCCTATTGTATTTGATGTAGGCGCGGACTCTCACTTGATGTGAGAGTTTTGACACTTTGATGGCGGATGCGTTTGAGCTTGATGGACATTACATTGGATGCATCACCTTCAAGGATATTTGGTGGGATGACCACTATGGTTTGGAGACCTAGAGATTAGCCATATTAGTTTTAGTAACTATCTCTAACTCTTTATTTTGTTTATATGCTTTTACATGAATGTGTTTAGCATGTATTAGTTTTCATGTTTTCTATACTTATTATGTTAAATGTAAAGTTAATTAGACTTGAGATATACATAAATAGTATATGAGATACACCCATGTTTATATGAACTATTATTTTTTTGTTCTCACTATAGATTAGCTATTGTACATATCCTACCTATAAAGCACGTGCATTTATCCTAATGATTATGTTTGTTTATGATTTGTACTTCATACTTTTGATTACTTGTTTAGATGTAGTTTTTTTTAAACTTATATTTATATTTGTATAACTGGTGGGCCACATTTGATTATTATGTGTTTGTGCTTTATTGCTCACTTGTACCCATTAGATGTACTTGTATAATCTTGTTTTGATGATTCTTACATCATAACATGTATTCCCTATTTCTATACATGTTTTCATAAAAATGTGTTTAGCTTCATGTATATGTCAATTTTGTCCAAAAATTTAGATATACATGTCTATCTTAGAGCCACATGCTTTTCATGCAATATTCTATTATGCACTCATTTATGATTGGGCTATGTATGTATACTCTAATTTAATTAAAACATACATATGACTTGAAGTTTGTTTTATTTTGATGTAAATTGAATTTTTATGATGTTCATACTTATAAAAGAATTTCATGTGAGCTTTTTTTGCCTATCTCAAAAGTTATGCTTATTTCATGATTTTTTTCACTCACATCATCTTATTTACTCATGATATTGGATTCATGATAATCTCTTGTACTTTAAAGACTTTGAGTGTTAATTATTATGTGATTTTTATGTTTCAGTAGAATACTTATTATTTTATTCTTTACTTGAAGGATTTCGTATTAGTTCTCAAAATTATCTTTAAAGCTAGTCTTTATTCTTCAATTGGTAGAGTTTTCAAATATGTTAAAATATTTTCAAATCATAATTTTTGAAAACCCTTACCTTTAAGGGCGGTTGGATTGGCGACCATACCTTATATACTCTTATTGAATATCTTTTAAAACTTGTGCATGAAAAGTGGTAGGTATGAGTTATACACATGATCTTCATAGAATTTTATTTTTGTATACTTATATGTGTTCTCTTATATATATGTATGCTTCAAATTTCAATTGGTATTTCCATTTTTATACAAACATATATATGATTTGATTGTGCTTATTTATAATGCCTTTACATTTTTAATGCACAAATTATGCTTATATTAAACATGATTTTATTCTAAATGTTAATTGGTATCTTTACAAGCTTATGCGTTGATTTCAATAAGTATTTATTTAATATTAAAATGTACTTCATATTTCACCTTCAATTGATATCAAAATCTACTATTGCTATTTTAAAAAAAAAAATCTCTACATGTGGTACCAACATTTATTTTTGTCAACTACTATTTGATTTCACTGGTATCATAATTCATTTTGTTGACTTCAAGAAATTTCAAAAAAAATTTATTTTAAAAGTGGCTTCAAAATTTGTTGATTATATTGCCTATATACAAGGGAAGCTTAACATCTCCTCTATATATAGATTCATGTTGAGTATACTTTCTATATTGAAGAGCTTGACCTCTCTTTGTTATGTAGTATATGTGTGTAGGGGGGCTTAAAATCTCCCCTTAACATTGTATATTATTCTTTATGTGGGTTAGAGTCTAGTCATCACTTATTCAGTAATGCATGTATGCAGGGGGACCTAACTTAATGTCTCTTCTTTTCATAAATATATATAACATATACATCTTTATTATTTGGTTGTCTTCACCCCTTTGTTGATGAATTGACAAAAAGGAGGAGAAGAATTTAGAGAGTTTATATATGCATGTTTATATCTTTGTTTATGCATATATGTTTGTATTTAGTTTATGCATTTCATTGAATATCTATTTATTTATTGTTATGCATGAGTTAAGGGGAGCTTCTATGAAGCTTATCTTTAATCCATGAATATATAACTCCATGAGTTTTGTCATCATCAAAAAGGGAGAGATTGTTAGCCCAAAGGCCCATCACTCTAGTTTTGATGATAATTAACTCATATAGTTATAGTACTAATGATCTTGTGTTTATATAGTTTCAGATTTTCTATCAAGTTCTTAGAAGGTGCTTAGCTTCAACAAAGGAGTTATGGAGCTAACACATGTAGATTCTAGAGCTCGCGCGTCAAAATCGCATCTAGCACTCGCATGGAATAAAGCTCTTTGGATCGTATTTGGATCGAGTCGGCTTGGAGAAGGAGCTCTACAAGAAGACTCAGTTTATTTAGTTTTATTTTGTATATAGATCTTGTGTAAGATAGACTACTGTTGATATGCTCAAGTTCACACATACAAAAGTTCAATACATTTGGTTTTCAGCTTAATCGGTTTTGGATTTCAAGTACACAAATATATCATGAATAGATAGAATCAAAACAAGTTTACATAGTTTAATGTATATTGAATTTCATCTATATACATCTATGCTTCATATATTTAAAAAAAACTTATTTTTGATGATTCTATTTCATGTGTTCATAGTTTTGTAATTAACAAAGCTTATTTTGAATTTAATGTCAAAAATATAGATATATCATTTATATGTGTATTGGATTCTATCCATACACTCTATGCTTCAAAAAGTTTAAATATCTTGTTTTTGTATTTATACAAGTTTGAGAGAAATCAGTTTTCCATTTCAAAGTTTGGTTTTTAAAAAATACCGATTTTGTGTTAAAGCTTTAATTTTATATCACAAAAATAGTTCAATTAGTTTGTAATATCTGTTAATTTTTGGTCACACATATTTGTTCTTCAAATATTTATAAAAATTTATTTTTGTGAAATTTAAGAGATTTTATGGGATTTTATAGGTGTTAAAAAGACCAAGTTTCAAAACCTATACCCTAGCCTGAGCCTGTTGGCGGTTGACCGGATGGTCGACCGATGTGCACAAGACCTTGCCTACATGGCCAGTCGACCGGGCGGTCGACCGACTGTAACTACCCAACTCTCGGGTAGCGCCGGTCGACCGAGCGGTCGACCGACAGGGCTGAGTGCCTTTAGGCTCGGTCGATCGGGCGGTCAACCGGTAGGCGAGTTTGCTAGAGGCGGTCGACCAGGCGGTTGACCGGTGGCTCAATGGTCAGAAATATGACCGTTCGACGGTCGCCCGGCTGGTCGACCGACAGGTCAAAAATGTCCTTTTCTGAACCCTAACGGCTATATTCTTAAGAGCCTATAAATAGGGATTCTTTTGAGCTATTTTCACCAAGGTTTTCAAGAGCTATTCTTCCTATCTTTTCAAGTGTTTTGCAGTAAGTTTAAAAGAAATTTTTGAGCCTAAAATCTTTATTTTTCAATTGTTTTAAAAGTGTTGGAAAATTCAAAGAAAAGAGAGTCTTTGGAAATTAGTTTTGATCTTTCTTTATAATCTATTTAGTGTTTTGCTTTGTTATTCTCTTTTCCGAACACTTTATTTTCTCACACTTGAGCTATCATCTTAATCCTATCTATAACATCTTGTTTTTGTGAGAAAAATTGTTTGCGGTCTATTGTGATCACCAAGTGTTATTTATAATCATTGGATCACCAAGATTATAATCTTTTCTTTGCTTTGGCTTAGTGTCTATCTCTCTTGTGTAGAGGTGATTGTGTTCGATAGAGGAGCAGTGTATTCCAAGTGTAGAATTGTAATTCCTCAGTGGAGGTCTTTTCGTGAAAGGTCCTGTGTGGACATAATGGAAATCCTTCAGTGTGAAGGTGGGGATGTAGAGCAGTGGCTCAAACCTCGAAATATATCTTGTTGTTTGTGTTTGATCACTATCTCTCAACTCTTTCTCCCTTATGTCTTGCATAGCTTTATATTGCACATATTCATATGCTAGATATAGTTTATGTGTGCCCACACTTGTGTTGAACCAAGAGAGCTTCATATAGCACCTCAACTCTTAATTTAGAGAAATCTCGAGGAGTAGTTTCAGAGCCCTTCACGGAAATTCAGGCTCACTCTTGGTTATACATAGTATGTTGCAATTGAGTTTTAAATTTCACAGCATTTGTCCTATATTAGCTACTACGCCTATTCACTCCCCTCTAGGTGTATTTCAAGATCCTATATCAAACAAAATCTAATGACAGCACACACTATCTAGTTCATCGTGTTTCAATCTTTCTCTAATATCTCATTTGAATTCTTGTCATATAGAAGACAATCTTTCAAATTTGATGCAGTCAACACATCCATTACCTTGCATCTCCACATGCTGAAATTGTTCAAGCCATCGAACTTCATCACATCGATCTTTGATATATAAATATTCACGAATTTCACTGTTGATTGATTGACTTTGACCATAGTCTTTAAAGAACCAAAATTCAACTGTAAAAATTTATCAGTGAAAATAGATCCAAATAGATAAAGGTCAAATTTTTACCTTAAAATGAAACCCTAAATTGGATTTTCGAAGAATGATCTACTCCAACGATCCCAACAAACCTGGAAGCACTGATATCAACTGTACGAATTTGGGGCACCATCTCAAAAAACTAGCCTTCTAGGAAATCCTTATAAGTAGTATCAGAGCTTCCACATTCATTGGATAGGTGGAGTAGATCGTTCTTTGGAAATCCAATCTAGATGTGGGACTATTTGTTCGTCCAATTACTCAACATTGGCCTCTTCAACTTGCTAACTTCTCCACAATACATTTTCCAAGGGAATTGATTTATTCGACAACTATTTTATTTTTGATCCAAAATCTGAACTGGTTCCTCAGCATCGAAAACAATAACACCATTAAGTCAAAATGGCTATGTAACAGTTTGAATTTTCTATCTTTTAGATGACTAGTCTTAGAAAACTTATACACAATCATTTGCTATACACATTTTTATATATGGTCATGATGTACACCTGAGGATCACCATCTTAATGACTGAAATTTATCATTACATCTCACGTGTCATATCATGCATGATAACCTACTGCAAGTTAGTATTCTAAATTAGTTGCAGGTTAAGTATATTTTAAGAAAATACTAAAGTGGATCATGTCTCCTGCAAATGATCTAATCAAGTGTATGATCTACTAAGATTTGTAAGGATTATTATAATATTTATAATTAATATAATACCAAATTAAATATGTGCAATTAGAAAATCACTTTAATATTAAACTAGTATTACTAAAGATGTATATTACGTGTAAGGGTAATCAATACAACTCTAGCAATCTCCCACTTTCCCTCAAATGCAATCGAATATAATGTAAAATAAATTGACAGTGATATATTAGATTAGCTATATAGTAAATGTTATTTTATTAGATAAGATGTCATTTTTCTCCGTATCTTAATAATAACATAATATTATCTCAATAATAATTCATCTGTTATTCACAACAACAAAATCAAAAACATGATAAGACATGACACTAACATCTAGATAAATATATTTATCCAGAATTCTCTTAGCAACATCACTACAATCAATATTTTCAACTTCAACTATGTGGTGTAATTGCCTATTTATACTTCTAAATAAATGTCTTCTTACTATACACATAAGAATAGACTATTTTATTTCAAGAATTGAGTGGAACTCCTTTAGTTATTAAACTATCTTTTTTATACTAAACAATAATTTTAATTTTGTAGATAATTTAAATATAACTCCCATTGAAGATAATATTTCTCTATAAAATGTTGATATTTACATTGAAGTTAAACAATATATGTCATATTATGTACAATATGTAATATACATGCATGAAGTTACTAATGGCCTAGCATGCTCTCATTTACTCAATCTCCATGGACACATTTTTTTAGATTGAGATTTTAAGTCTAGTGGAAACTTATTAGGTTAAATTTTATGGGATCTTATTCTTGAAAGTAGATCGTGACAATCAAATTATCTTCAAACTTTAACTTTATAAATTTGGGATCCATAACGTTGATTGTCAAAACGCAACAATTTACAAAGTACTTTGGACTTTGTTTCAAATGAATATAATATCATATACAATATACTAAATATAAGAAATACTATAATTTAGGTGTTCTTATCTATATACGTGTTTTTTGAAAATTTGAGAAAAGTCAAACTCTCAATTGTTTCTTTCAACAATATTTTAATCTTAAAAGCTTCATTTAGTCCATCTATTTTTATTTTTGTCTTGAAACCCTTCTCATACAAACATCTTTTGCAAGATATCAATTCAAGAATACTATTTTTGTTTGGTATTCATAATGCATAAATAAAAATTTAATGAATTTTAACATTACAATAGGAGAAATTGTTTCTCCAAGATCAAAACCTTTTAGAAAATATTATAATTATAATTAGAGATATCTTGAATGTTTTTATATTCTATAGACTCTTTATTTTCAACCCATAAATCTGTGTGTAACCAATTGATAGGGATAAATTTATCATGGTCAGTACCTTAATTTAAACTATAGCGTCAATTAATATCTCGATGGCATTGATCCACATATTAAATACACATCAATATAGTTATATTAATAAGTCCTTTGATCAATCTCTCCTTTATGCTTTTCACCAAATATAAATTAATTAAGCATTTGTACTTTACAAATATTTGAAGGATCTGAATTGATCTCCTTTATTATAACAAGTGTATCAAGGATAATTAACAAATTATAATTATTTTATTATTTAATTCTCCTACTTAGATAAAATAATTTTCTACATGTTTGAAAACTCCCACTAAAACATAAGAATTCTCCCACTGAATAGGATAATTCTTCTTTTAAGAGTTAATAATCTTTTATTACTAATAATATAGTTCTTATAGAATTATTATCCAAAACTATTAATATTATATAGACCAACTATAGATGTTGAGACAACACCAATAATCTGGCTATGACACAAACTATTATGTGCCCAAGACCGTGATCGACATAGCGGAACCATCACAATATGTAATACTTGTAAAAGAAAACTAGTAAAGAAAATTAGTAATACCAATGCAAAAGATAATAATACGAGAATTTAATATAGTTTATCCAAACCCAGCATACATCTACAGGGAGAGAATTTTTGAGAGTTTTATTAATAAACTTGGTACAACAATCAAACCTTCTCATTGATTCCCACAAGCGCATTCACTTTCCCCTAAATCTCTCAAGATTACATGAGTATTCCTTCTCTCTTTGTACCGTTACCTATCTCTCTCTTTGCATTGACTTTTTATATTTTTCTTGTGTTATAAGATTACAATATTTATTTATAGAGTTTTATAATACAAATCTTATTCGAACTATGAGATGATCTTGGCCGTCAGATGCTTGAAGAACTTGATCAGTTCTTGTAGGAGTTGATTTTCTTGTAGAATAGTTTTAGACCCTTCATATTGGCCCAAAGGCCCAGCACTCTAGTTTTGATGAAGGATTAACTCTTATAGTTATACTTACTAATGATCTTACATGTTTAAGCTTCATATTTTAATCAAGATCTTAGATCTAGTGTTTTACTTCAATAAAAGACTCAAAGTCAAATTTTAAAACTAACAAGAGTTGATTCAAGAGCTCAAGTATAAAGATTATATCAAGCACTCAAAAACGAGTCAAGCTCAAAGAAATCAAGTGTTTGGATCAAGTAAAGAAAAACATCAAGTCAAGAAGTAAACTTGAACATTGAAAAAGAGTTTGTATGTGTTTAAAATTTTTGTAAAGTATATATTAGATTTGATTACTCTAGCTTACACTTACATATATAATGATTTTTCAAAATAATTTTATGATTTTTAGCTTATGGTTCTATATTTTGAAAAATTATGTTTAAACAATACACAAAAATTTTATGCATTTTCAAATGCTTAAAACATGATTTGATCATATACATTTGTACTCAAGAATATTTTTAAATTAATATATTTTTATATATTACAAAATATTTTTAAAAATAAAATTTATAACTATCTAGTGTACCACGACAGTCGACAGCTATGTGCTGCTGTCGACTATTGATACTGGCGTGTACAAAGCTGAGTGTAACTCAGCTGTTGACAGCCTCCCATAGCTGTCGACAGGGAGTTCAACACTGTTGATACCCAAGGGTAGTCGTCGATAACTATTCTAATAGACAATGAGTTTGTCTCAATTTGTCGACAGCCATACTTAACTGTAGACAGGTATTGTGTAGTTTATGAAAAATGTGACTGTTACAACCATGCTTGTCGATAGTCTTGTATAGTTGTCGACAGATAGGTAGCCAACTTACCTGTTTTGTCTCCCAATAGCTATTTTTTATGTAAATCTTCCAGATTTATTTCTAATGTTTATTTTATATTTTTAACACATTTTTCAATGTTGGATTTATTGAGTTTTGGTCTCTATCCTTCTCCTATATATAGGGGTGATTACAGAGTGTTAATTAATAAGTTTTGGCTTAGTATTTCAAGAACTATTCATTTCACATCCTTTTGATTTAGTGTACAGGTGTCTTTAGCTTTTAACTTCTAATCTTCTTTGTTTTCTTTCACCTATGTTTTAAGCTTTCAATTCTTATCTATTCTTTAGGTTGGGTATTGTGAAAAACTTTGTTTGAAACCAAGAATTGATCACAAGTTGTTTCAAATATTATATTGAGTGTTTGGAGGTCGTGGCCTAGATTGAGCTTGTGGGCTTGTGTGTTGAAATTATTACGAGAATGAGTAAGGGACTTATGGGTCTGAGAGTTCATGAAGGAACTTATAGGTGTTGTGACACCAGATAATCTTGCGGGATCAGAGTATAGTGGAAATCCTTTACTGCAGTGAAGGCGGGGACGTAGAACAAGTTACTCGAACCTCAAAACAAATCTTCCGTGTTTGTGATTGCTATTCACTCTCTCATCTCACTCTTGTTTATATTTCTTGCATTTCCTTACTTGCCTATCATTATATGCTTGCACTAGTTTAAATCAAGAAAGCAATTAAGTACTTCAACTCTTATTTAAGAAGAATCACGAGGAGAAGTTCAGAACCTTTCACCGGGTATATGGCTTCATTTCTTAGTTATGAGTTTTAAATTATTTATGTGCTCATATTTATATAGAATTATTAATTAAGTTTTAATTTTTGTATTTGATTAGCACATCACCTATTCACCCCCTTTACATTATTTCACTTCACTCTTTAGAAACAAATAATTCAATAAATAGAATTTAAGTTCTATTCAGAGTCTACCAGAAAGAAAACATGAATGCGTGCGAAAAGAAAACTTGAATTCGATTCTGGGCCTCTAGCTATTGAAAGGCCTGAGCACCTATCGACATGTGTGCTTTGACCATCATCTCTTCTGGAAAACAAGGTAATGTCACAATAATCTCCATCTTAACTTAATTTTCAAGTCTTTAACAAAATATATTGAAAATTTTGAAATTTTACCTTGATTCTTTCTTTGATAGCAACCGCACCTTGAAGCCTTTATTCTTGTCCTCTCTTCTTGGGGCTTTTGGCTGATTCACCCCCATGCCTTTGGCCATCTCAGGCTTTGTCTGAATGTGTCAGTTCTCTTTCCTGTAACAATTTTACTCAATTCTCGTCCTATCACAGTCTTCCTTGAAGTTTTACCTCGTGATGAACCCACTTTCAAGCTTGTCATTGAAACTCCAATTAAACTGAGTTTTCTTCCTTCGCTTGTATATACTTCTGCACTTCTCTCTTTTCAGGATTATCATGTCTTCTTGGCTAACTATGACAACTCTGTGTTGCACTTGGATCTGGCATCTCTCTGAGTCGAGAACCCCTATGGATACTAGATTGTATTGTGCCTCCCGGACGTACTGGACCACCTCTAGAGCACACACTGTCCCATCTCTACCTGCAACATTGATTGTCCCTATGCTGATGACCTTGCAAGCAGAGCCATCCACTATCTTTACGGTCCTTCCTCCTTTGTAACCAAGGAGCTGAACATCTCCTTCTAAGAATATACATGAATCACACTACTGGAATCTAATATCTAGCCATTATCTGTAGAAGTGTTATCTATGAAAGTCATAAACACTTAGATATCTGATACACCTTCTGCAATGATTGTCTCTATAGTTTCCCTTTCTTTTTTAATCACTCTTGTTGATGCTTGCAGTCATTTCAATAACCTTCATGGTGACAAAAGTGACATGCATTTGACGAACCCGAACTTTTCTTCCCTTTTCTTCCTTTCCTTCCCACGACCACCAAGCCTAAATCTTCCTACTCATCTTGATTTGGTCTCTTCTTGATCTTGTTTGACAACAAATTTGCTATGATCTTCTTCAAGATGAGAGTATTCTTTCATAGACTATGAAGGTTAAGATATGATCATATGACTTCAGAAGCTAACTGAGAAAATAACGCTCTGTCCTCCTCATCGATCTTCTCAACATCCGTAAGTAACTCACTGATGATCTTATTGAAGAAGTACAGATGCTCCAACATCATTGTCCCTTCATACAAAGTTTATATAGTTGTTTTTTCAAGTACAACTTGTTGGAGAGGCTCTTTGTCATATATAATGTTTCTAACCTTGACCATAAATCCGTCACCGCTTCTTCATCTATCACGTTGTATATGATCTCGTTTGTGAGACGTAATTGAATCATGCTTGTTGTAGGCCCAAAGGACTATCACTCGAGTTTTGATGATGATTAACTCATATAGTTATAGTACTACTGATCTTGCATGTTTAAGTTTTAGATTTTAATCAAGATCTTAGTTCCAATATTTAACTTCAAGAAGACTGAAAGCCAAGTTTGAAGCTAACAAGTATTGATTCAAGAGCTCAAGCCCAAGATTATATCGAGTACTCAAGGATTCAAGCTTAAAGAATCTTGTTTAGATCAAGTCAAGATGAAGAAGAAGATCAAGAAGAGAGAAAATTTGAAGTTTGTTATAAGGTTTGTAAGTTGAATCTTGTAAAGAGTAGTGTAGATTTGATTGCTCAAGCTCACGCACACAAGTTTTTAACAATAATTTATTGAGCTTTATTAAAAATAAATTTATAGTTTAAATTTAGATTTTACAAATTTTATTATTTCAAAATGAATATTACAAAAAGAAGTTCAAATGTTTATAATTGATTAAAACTTGAACGAGAGAATAAATATGTACAAAAAAAAAACAGATAATAAAAGAATTAGAAGGTTAGATTCTTCTCGTTGTTCAATTCTATCCGCTGCAGTAAGGGCCAAAGCGGGTCGTGTTCCACTGGAAGGGAGGCGATGGAAGTGTTGGCATTACGGTATATTTGTAGTCAAGACTTAGAAAAAAGGTTGGTTGTACTTTGAAATAAGAAAGTAGATCAATCAAGAGGGGGAGTCTAGGTTGCTAATCTACTTTCACGACTAGTCTCGACCTAGGGGTTGCATCCTTTTAAACTAATGAAACATTCATCTAAGTTGTTAACCCTAAGTAAGAAGAGTAAGATGTCCAACTTAACCTGTCTACACTACGCCAAGCCAAACCCTAATTTTACCCTAAGCCAAAGCCAATCCCTAATCATTAAACTATGCCAAACCATATCCCTAAACTTAATCTAAAGCCAAACCCTGCTCTAATCCGATGCCAAGCCCAAATTATCTAAATCATTAAGTTGGACTATCATCACTAAACCTCAAAGGATTAATCTAACCCTAAATTGCAAATCTATTAAACTAATCAACTAACCCTAGATCTAACCCTAGTCGATCTAATTATTAGCTACCCTAGAATTATTCTAGCCTAGCATCTTTTGTTTTATCCATCTTTTTATTTTTAAGACCTTTTAAAGAAAAGAAGGAAGAAAGATTAAAGGCAACAACAAAAACCAAACCAAGAACAAAGAAATAAAAAGGTAGACTTGAAATTAAAAGAATAAGAATAAGAACATAAAAAAAAAAGTCAAAAGTCGAAAGCGTAAGTCATGCAAAAGTCGAAAAGCATCATGTTTCGTTTGGAGATCCTACCTATCATTTAGCATCTTGTGCACGTCTTGCAAAAGTCGAAAGCATCCTTAAACATGGTGGGCCAATAGAAGCCACTCTGTAGTACATTTTCGGCTGTTTTGCGGGGACCAAAGTGTCCACCGCAAGCAAATTCGTGACAAAAGGCTAGAACACTTCTAGTTCCCTCTTTAGGAACACATCTCCTGATTATTTGGTCACTACAATATTTGAAGAGTTAAGGGTCCTCCCAAATGAAATACCGGACTTGAGATAAGAACTGGTATCATCCTGTTTTGACCAAGTAGATGGAGTTTGGTTTGTGAGTAAGTAATTAACTATGTCGGCAAATCATAGTTCAGTAGAGATGGTTAAAAGTTATTCATCAGGGAAGTCATTGTTGATAGGCAATTCGTCAGAAGGTGCGTGTGGCACATGAGAGAGATGGTCGATGACAACATTTTTACACCCTTTTTATCTTGAATTTTGAGATCAAACTCTTGAAGGAGTAGGATCCAACAGATGAGTCGGGCCTTCGCATCCTTCTTGAGCATAAGGTATCGAATCGCTGAATAATCGGTGAAGATAGTGGTCTTGGTCCCAAGTAGGTATGGGCGAAATTTCTCCAAAGTAAACACTACAGCTAAGAATTCCTTCTCAGTAGTAATATAGTTTACTTGGGTTTCAGTTAGTGTCATACTTGAACAATAGATCATGTGCTGCTTGTTATCTTTGCGTTGTCCTAAGACAGCGCCAATAGAAAAATCGGAAGCATCACACATGATCTCAAATGGTTTTGACCAGTCCGGAGGTGAGATGATAGGTGCAGAGATAAGTTCCAATTTTAACTTCTCCCATGTGCTAAGACCCTTGTCATCAAAGATGAAGGGCACGTCTTCGGCTAAAAGATTTGTAAGGGATCTAGCAATTTTGCTAAAATCCCTAATGAACCTACGGCAAAACTCGAAGTGTCCTAAAAAAGAATGAATGTCTTTCACGCATTGTGGAATTAGGAGTTTGGCTATGATCTCCACCTTAGCCTTATCCACTTCGATCCCTTTCCTAGATATCTCATGACCTAGGACAATCCCATGCTGGACCATAAAGTGGCACTTTTCCCAATTTAGGGTCAAGTTCTTTTCGGTGCACCTTTTTAGCACTAGTTCTGAGTGACGTAGATGGTCAAACGAATCTCCATAGATGGAGAAGTCGTCCATAAAATCTCCAAGAAGCGCTGACCATGTCAGAGAAAAGGCTTACCATGCAACGTTGGAATGTCGCGGGGACATTGCATAGGCCGAAAGGCATTCGGCAATAAGCAAACGTCCTAAATGGACATGTGAACGTTGTCATTTCTTGGTCCTCCAGGGCTATTGGGATTTGGTTATACCTTGAGTAACCGTCCAAGAAATAGTAATACTCATGGCCCGCTAATCGTTCCAGCATTTGGTCGATAAATGGGAGGGGAAATGTTCTTTTCTAGTAGCAGCGTTCAACTTGCGATAGTCTATGTATACTCGAATCTTGGTAGATAGTCGTGTTTGCACTAACTCTTACTTGTCATTTTTCACCACAGTAACACTGGACTTTTTAGGGACACGTGCACTGGGCTGACCCATTGACTATCGAAAATGGAATAAATGATCCCATTATCCAACAGTTTCACTATTTCGTCTTGTACAGCCTCTTGCATGAACGGGTTTAGCCTACGCTATGGGTCCCTCTTCGGTTTAACCCCTTCATTAGATGGATTCTATGCTGAACTATTTTAGGGCTTAGTCCCTTGATATCGGCTATAGTCTAACTAATGATTTTCCTATGTCTCCTAAGGGTTGCCAATAGGTCTTCCTCTTACCTATTAGTCAAGTTCGATGCAACCACGACTGGAAGTGTCTCTGTTCACCTAGGTAGGCATATTTAAGATGCTTAGGCAAGGTCTTTAACTCCAAGAAAGGAGGTGGCACGATTGGTGGAGGTGTTAAACTTAGATTCTCAATTTCTATAGAACTTGGACTTGCTGCCTACTCAATCTCGTCAAGGTTGAGATCACTAGATTCTAACTCTTCAACACCCTTTGATTCTAGTGTGATCTCCTCTTTGTGCTCACTAGTCATATCCTCAATGAGGTTGACCTCGAAAGGTTCGTCAATGATATCATAAGGTTGTCTACCTAGGTTGAAGATATTGACTTCTTTGGTCAAGTCTCCAAATATCAATCTCATGAATCCGTTCCTGCAATTGATAATTGCATTTGTGGTCGCAAGGAATGGTCGACCTAAGATGACTGGAGTTTGAGACCTAGAGTTTGACATGGGTTATGTCTCTAGCATAATGAAATCTACTGGGTAGATAAACTCTCTAACCCAAACTAGGACATCGTTGATTTCTTCTTTCGGAACCTTAATTGATCTATCAGCTAGCTGAATCGTAACTTGGGTCGGGCTCAGTTTGCCTAGTCCAAGTTGTTGATAAACGGAGAAGAGGAGCAAATTAATACTCGCACCTAAATCAAGAAATGCTCGACCTATTTTGGCTTGACCTATTGTGCACACTAGGGTAGGGCAACTGAGATCCTTGTACTTGACTGGGATTTGGTTGCACAATAGCTCACTAATGCTAGTGGCTAAAAAAAATCTTTTGGGCACGCTAGTCATCCCCTTCTTGGTGCATATGTCTTTTACAAACTTTGCGTAACTAGGGACTTATTGTATTACCTCAAGAAGTGGGATGTTCAGCTTTACTTCGTTGAACATTTCTATGATTTTCTCCATTTGTGCACTATTGTTACACTTAAGCCTATTTGGGTATGAGGCTTTGGGTGTATGCACGATTCAGCTGGTTAATCTTTTTGAGGTTCATTCGAGCTAGGAGGAGTAGAACTAGAAGGGGTCGATGATTAAGTTGAGGCTTATGGCATCATCACTTGGTTATCAACTACTTTTCCCGATCTTAATGTGTGGACCAAGTTACATTGATTCATGTCTTGAGCTTTATTAGCCTACCAAGTGTTCCTATGGTTTGACAATGGTTGACTTGGTCGGGTTCCTTGTTGTCTTTCACTAACGGGGTTAGCTAGTTGACTTATTTGGCCCCCTAACCTACTCAAAGTTTGCAACACTGTTTCCTGGGATTTCAAAGAGGAGTCCATCTTTCTTTCTATAAATGCAAGTCTTGACTCCATTTGTTGGTTTTGAAAAGTGGGGGGACTTTGGTTTAGGAATTGTGATGATATTGAGGTTGTGGGGCTTGGTTGGAGAATTTGGGCCTAAATTGATCCTTTTGTGGGCCCCAAGAAAAATTAGGGTGGTTTCTCTAACCGGGATTGTAAGTGGGTGAATATGGATTATTGGCTGGCCTATCAAAGGTTGCATTCGAGTGTTCGGGGACTCCTTGTTGAGTTAGAAATATTGGACACTCCTCCATTATATGAGACATGGACTGACAGTAAGTACAACCTACAGGGAATGCTGGGCTGACTTGGTTCACGACTTGCTTTCTAGTTCCTAGAGTCTCAAACTTTGTCTCTAAAGACTCTATTTTTCGTATCATGCTTGTCAATTTAGCTTCATGAGCTATATGATATTCTATGGAATAGGCACCTCCTTGGAAGCGATCGAGTCGTTCGACTTAACCTTTTCCGGATTTGGTTGCCATTGGATGGTCTTATCGGCCAAGTCCTCATATAAGACCCATCCCTCCGTTTCATTTTTACCCAAAAATCCCCCTTGGAACATGGATTCTAGAAGGGTCTAGTAGAATAATCTAGACCATCATAGAGAGATTGGCAAAGTCGCCATTTCTCTATCCCCATGATGAGGGCATTGAGCAAGTAAGTCCTTGAAACGTTCGAAGAGTTTCAAAAAAGGTTCATCTGGTAATTGTCTAAACTATAAGATGCTATTCCTAATTTGAGCAATCTTATGAACAAGATAGAATTTCTTCAAGAATGCCTTGACGAAATTATCTTGTGATGATATGGAGCCGGCTTCTAGACTATAGAGCCATTTCTTTGCTAAGTCTTTCAATGCGAATGGGACAAAGCGAAGTTTAATAACATCTACTCCTAAGTTGGCTATTTTCATCATGAGGTATACTTCCTTGAACTCTCGAACGAAAAAGTATGCATCTCAGATTCAAATCTATGAAACTTTGGAAGAGTGTTTATGTATTTGGGTTTTAACTCAAATTGGTTATCCCCAACATCAGGAAGGCTAATACAGGAAGGTAGAGAGGTCCTAATAGGATAGAACCTATCTTGCAACATTGGTTGTTGAGCCTATCTTCGGTTTTGGGTGGTGAACTGTTATGAGTTAGTCTAGATGTAGCCGGGTCTCTTGACCAAGCTGACATACAAAGTTAAGTTACTAAAGTTAACAAACTGAAGATCACCTAGAGGGGGGTGAATAGGTGACTAGCTAATCTAATGATGAATTAATGTGGAATTAAAACTATTTATGCAAATTAAAAACTATTAAGCTAAATACACCAAGTATAACACAAGAGTGTAGCCGAATTCTCGGTGAAAGGCTCTGAACTATCCCTCAAGATTCCTCTGCATAAGAGTTGAGGTGCTGCTATGGCTCTCCTGGTTGAATACAAGTGTGAGCAAACAATCCCAAGCATGTATCAATAGAGCACAAGATAAATCAAGCATATAAAGGTATAAGAATTGTAAGCATGCAAGATATAAACACAAGTGAGAGATAGAGAGAAATCGCAAACACGGGAGATTTATTTCGAGGTTCGAGCACCCTTGCTCTACGTCCCCGCCTTCAACACTATGAAGGATTTTCACTAGAATCGATCCCACCGGATCACTCGGTGCCGCAACACCTATAAGGAGTTCACACTAGAACTCTTGGACTCACTAGTCCCCTCACTTATTTCCGTAGAACAACACACGCAAGCACACTAGCTTGCCGAGACCACACCTCTATACCGAGCTCTCACAAGAACTCGAAACAACACGAACCCCCAAGTTCGCCTCCTCAAATACAAGATGAACACTTTGGTGATCTCAACACTTTGATCACCTAAAAATACTCTCACAATAACTCTTTTATAGGATTGATATAGCAATGGAAAGCTCAAGTATGTGTGAGAAAAACTTGGATAAGTTTGTGGTGAAAAACTCAAGAAATCTCTTTTGAAAATCACTCTTGAAAACTCTCCTTTTGATTTGGGAGTTTTAGCTCTAAAATAAGTAGAGAAAACCTCTAAAATAGATAGGAAAAACTAGCTTGACAACTTTTCAAATATCTTGTGGAAAATAGCCCAAACAACCCCAATATATAGGCCTCCAAAACCTAGCCGTTGGGGTCCAACTCAGCAGAAAAATCTGTTGTCGGTCGACCGCCTGGTCGACCAGCCAACAGTCAGATTTTCGACCGTTGTGCCACTGGTCGACCGCCGGTTGACCGGGGCCGGATCCAGAGAGCAGAGCTCTCTAGACGGTCGACCGTCCGGTCGACCGGCCCACCAGCCAAATGGATGTGCACGTCTGTGCACATCGGTCGACGGGAGCGGTCGACCGACTTCTATCTCGGTCGACCATCCAGTCGACCTGCAGAAGGCCAGGTCAGACATCTTTTGTTATTTAAAACTTGGTTTTTTTATCTTTAATAAAATCCCATAAATCATTAAAAATCTACCAAAATAAGTTCTTTGAAGTACAAATATGTGTGATCAAAAATCAACACATATTACAAACTTTTTGAACCATTTTTGTAATATAGAAATTTTGGCCTTAAACAAAAACCATATTTTTTAAAAACAATCTCCAAATTGAAAAATAATTTTTTCAAAACTTCTCTAAATACAAAATAAGATATTTTAAACACTTTTGAAGCTTAGTATGTATGGATATGATCCACTACACATATGAGATGAAATATCTATGTTTTTGACAATAAGCTCTAAAATAGTTTTATAAAATACATGTATACTTTAAAGCTTAAAACCAAAACGACATTTTCTAGAACACATATAAATTTTTTGTGTGTGTATATGAACTTGAATGATCCCCACCAACTAATCTATCCTTTACATTTTATCTTAAAAAAAATCTTGACATTTATAAAACCCGACATAAGTCTTCTTGAAAATCTTCATCTCCTTCTTGGCTTGGTCCAAAACTTTGATCCATGAGCTAGACTCCTCTTGAGTACTTAATGCAATCTTGATGCGCGAGCTCTTGAATTAACATGTGCTAGCTTCAAAACTTGACTTACAATCCTTTGTTGAAGGTAAACACCTACTAAGATCTTGATCAAGTATCTGAGACTAATTAAACACAAGATCATTAGTACTATAATTACATGAGTTAATCATCATCAAAACTAGAGCGATGGGCCTTTGGGCCAACAATCTCCCCCTTTTTGATGATGAGAAAACTCATAGAGTTATATATGCATGGATTAAAGATAAGCTTCATAGAAGATCCCCCTTAACTCATGCATTGTAATCAACAATAAGATATTCAATAAAGTGCATAAAACTAAACAAACAAATATGTATGAACAAGGAGATAAACATGCATAAACTCACCAAATTCTTCTCCCCTTTTTGCATAAACAAAACATATATGCATAAATAAGAAAATAAACATGCATATAAAACTCTCAAAAATTTTCTCCCCTTTTTTGTCAAATCATCAACAAAGGGGTGAAAATAAATCAAACAATAAAGATATATGTGCGATATACATTCATGAAGAAGAGAGACGTGAAGTTAGCTCCCCCTGCATACATGCATTACATGAAGAAGGAATGACAAACCCTAACTCACATAAAGCATAATATACAATGCATAAGTGGAGATGTTAAAGTCCCCCTACACACGTGTACCACATAAAGAAGAGATGTCAAGCTCCTCAATATAAGATACACTCAACATGAATCTATATATAGAAGAGATGTTAAGCTCCCCTTGTATATAGGCAATATATGTCAAGAAATTTTGAAATCACTTTAAAAAATTTTGAAATCTCTGAAGTCAACAAAAAATTTTGAGATGCCATTTGTAAATAAATAAAATTTTAAGATATCACTTATAGGCTATTGATGCCACTAGAAATATCTTATAAAATTTTTTGATACCAATTAAAAGGTAAAATATGAAGTATATTTTGATGTCAATTGAAATACCAATTAAAAACAATGCATAAGCTTATAAAGATATCAATTTACATTTAAATTTAAATCAAGCTTAGTATAAATAAAATTAGTGCTTTAAACATGTAATGATATTGTAAATCAAGCTCAATCAAAATATATATATGTATAAAAAAGAAAATACCAATTGAAATCGATATTATTTAAAATTTGAAGCATACATATATAGAAACAAATATAAGTATACAAAAATAGAATTTCATGAAGTTCATGTGTATAACTCATAACTGTCCACCCTATTCATGCACATATTAAAATAGATTTTCAATTTAGAACATACAAGGTATGGTCGCCCATCAACCGCCCTTATAGGGTAGAAGTTTTCAAAAATAAGATTTGAAAATAGTTGTACATTGAAAACACTATCAAATGAATAATAAGTAACTAGTTAAAGTAATTTTTAAAAACTAGTTAAAGATCCTTCAAACATGAAAACAAATCATATATCCCATGAATCATTACTAAGAATACAAAAAATTGTCACTCAAGATCTATAAGGCTCAAAAATGTGCTTATGAAGCAAAGTCATGAGTAAACAAAGAAATAATATGAGTGCACAAGAGTCATGTGATTAGCATATTCATGAAAATAATCAATGAAGCTCAATAAACATGAATTTCTTTTATCAAAAGCATAAAAATCATAAAAATGTATTTTTCATTAAAATCAAACTTCAAGGTATATGTATGTTCTATCAAAACTAACAATATACATACATATCCCAAACACAAACGAGTCCATAATGTAATTTGCATAAAGGCAAGTGACTCAAGGGTATA